>CM034350.1:90110182-90292779 GCA_019925275.1 Mytilus edulis
ACTAAAAAAAAATCATCGAAAATCACTTTGGAAAAACAAAATCTAAAGTGGGGCAAAGCTCTTCAACTCCTAACATGATTTTGATTTTGCAGACGAACTGTTTATCTTGCGTACGAAATTATATGACTGGTATATTGTTTCAATTTTTTGTATACCCTATGGATACATTCACAGCCAAAAAGAAACATATTAAAAAAATGGTTGTGTATGGCTTACCACAAAGATAATAACTAAAAAAAACAACAAGAAAAAAATCAATAACAAGAAGAAAAAGCACAATGACAAATAGCACTTTGATCTAGTCACTGTTTTAGGAGAGTTAGCGTTTGTGGATATCCACTCCCAAAAACTAAACAAACAAAAAGTTAACTTGAATACGTAAAATATTATGATTTAACAGATTTAATAGAAAGTGCACTGCATCTTAGTTGAATATTCTTAGAAATTCAGTAACTTAGGAGTTGTTAATTTTGAATTTCCTCATCATTATTTTAACTAAATGGACGAAATTTGGAAGTGATTTTCTTAAGAAATTATTGATTGGTGCAGGAGCTTCTTTATTTCCGTAAAAATAAACCTAAAGCTTATATTTCTTTTTTCTTGTAAATATTGGTTTGGTGCAGAAAGATCTCCTTTATTTTAGTAAAAATAAACCTATAGCTTATATTTCTTTTTTCCAGAAACATATATACACATATATACATATGTGTATATATGTCTCTGTTTTTTTCTTATAATAAAAGATTTGTGGCAAAGTTACCAAGACATTTATGATATATGACAAGAAAAAGGCATATATAAATACACTACCGACGCTAGAGATGCTTACATCCGCGTCATTTGGAATCTTACGGATACATTTTTAGTTGTATCATCTTTCTTATTTTCATAATAGTACAAAATTTTATGATTCAATTACGATCTAGTCCCCTTCTCTTAAAAAAACACATTTAATTGTTTTTAATTGGGATACTGAATGATTACAATCTGTTGTTGTTTTGATAGTTATCTTGAGCATGTTTAATTTTTTATTATCATAACTTCCTGTAGATTTTTTGTGATATTTTGTAGAAAAGCTGACTTAATGGTTGTGTAGTTTCAAGTTTGGTGATATAATCCGTATTTTCAACTAAACTTGAGTTTTAGATTGTGCCTTTTTTAACAATTTGTTTCAATGTTTCATACACAAGAAGTTTGAGATTATTATCGTTTTCGGAAATTCCTTATGTAAACTTTTTATAATAATTCAATATTTGGAATTGAACTGATTTTTTGTGTGTTTTTAATCAGGTTGTATCATGACCACTAGTCTGTGTTTATGCTTTTCATTGGGAAACCCTACGAAAAATCATTCCGAAATCATGTGGTATGATTGCCAATGATACAACTCTCCACAAGAGACCAAATGACACAGACATTAACAACCATAATATATGTCACCGTACGCGGCCTTCAACAAATATTTTTTTACTGTTTTATTGAAACATTTTACTCATTTAGGAGAAACAAACAATTCAAAATCTTTCTTTGAGTCTTCTAAAACACCGTTTCACTGAAATCCGTTCACTGTTTATCTTTTTTTTAGAAACTGTGGACCAGTTAAGCTGAGGCACGGTCTATATATAATACACGAGCTGATTTTGAAAGCCATATTTTTCAATTTTAAGTATATATATAATATATATATATATATATATTTATTTATTGAGAAACTACCCCTTTACATCGGGGGCAAACACCAACAGGGTATTAGTGTTTGCCGCATTCAAACTATAAATACAATAAATACAGTGTACTTAAATAAAAACATCACTATCATTAAAAATGTCAATATATTCGTAAAACTATTTCTTTTAAAATCCAACATTTGGAAATAAAAATTCTAAAGGTGAATAAAAGAAACCTTAAAAGTACGTTGCGATATCCTGAACATTTTTAATTTTGTATATAATACCACACCTATATTATATATTCAGAATTTAAGTTTAAATTTTCAAGGGTTTTACTTTACTTAGACTGACCAATGAGGCAACAAACTGGTAGAGTTGTTCTTCAAAAATGAGATCTAAATAATATAAATATTTAAAAAGAATAAACTTATTATAGTAAGAGAAAAATATTCCACATGAACATTGCGAAAACAAAATTCAATGATGATGATCATTTTTATTATTATACAGCTAATATATTGACAAAACATTTTAAAAAGAGATTTTAAATTTCGACAATATATTCCTTCTAGAAATAGAAGGACATTTATATACTGGAATCCCACAGAGGTAACAAAAAGGTGTAACATTACTTCTCTATATTAGACGATACTAGTGTGAATCTCAAAATTGTCTCAAAATATAAAAAAAGAAGATGTGGTATGATTGCCAATGCGACAACTATCCACAAAAGACCAAAATGACACAGACATTAACAACTATAGGTCACCGTACTATCAAGGAACGACCAACAACACCAAATACTCAAAGCGACAAAAACATTGGGAGCTAAAAAAAATAGGATCTTATTTGGGACTAGCACATGAACATGCTGCGCGATTGAACTAGCTATCTAAAATCATAACCCTTTCCCCTATTTACATAAATGGGAAAACCTTAGAGATATTCCAGCAGTATACTTGAACAATATAGAAGTATGTGCCCAGATACACATTTGCATCGGCAAGCAATCAAATTCATACAGAATAGTCATTAATGAAGACTACCAAATCCACACATATACAGCATGCTTAATAATAGGATTTATACTGGATCGGGTGTTGTCTATATCCCATAAAAAAACCTTAAATATGAGAAAACTATGTGTTGTTATTAGAGTGTTTGTGTCGTTGGTGTATCACTGACCTTTAAAACACTTTTTTTTTTAACAATTACCAAAATGTCAACTGTAAGGACAAATTGAAGATCACTAATTGGTACACTATTTATTACTTTTTTTTAAGTGAAAAATGCATTCAAGACTCAATTTGTTTTTATAATTTTGTTCTCAATTTAATGAAAGAACAACACGATAGAAAAAAATCTTTTAAGATTTTTTTTACAATATTCTAATATTTGAAGAAGGACAAAATAAGGCGAATCATCTAGTCCTACATTATTTTATATATTTATGAATGATGTAATTTTACAAAGACAAGGATTGTAGAAATTCCAGTGACACTAGTTTTTTTTTTCTCAAATATAAACTCTCTTCTGATTTTATATATAGATGCTTTTTTACTTTTATTATCTGAAACTAATGAGGGTTTACAACATTATTCATTTGGCAACTTAGTTTGTTCGTAAATAAAGCTAAATCTATAGTTATTAAGCAGAATAGTTTTAAAACTAGTTCCACATTTGTAACGGAACAAAGACATTTCAATACCAGATTCAATCGAGTATACATTTGTAGGAATATTGATAAAAAATAATATAGTTTTTTGTCACAATCACTATAAAAAGCTTAAGAAGTTCTTTTTGCCATGAAATCATACAGAAGTAATCATTATTTCAGTCTATAGCGTTATAAAATTTAAAAATTACTTTTTGGATATATATCACATAGTTGAGAGCCAAACCGTAATTCAGGAAAACATTTAGAACCTTTTATTACATAGTTAAACACTTATGCAAGGTTTATACATAAAGTAGTCCTCACATTTAGATGCAAGAGTTTGAATTGTAACTTACTGGTTAACATTATATTTCTCTTATTAAAGAATCCTTTATATCGTCTAAAATCCTTAACTCTTTATGGATTTACTGTTGTGTGTTCATTTGCAAAATATTGTTGAAGGGGAAACAAAATATTTTTGAAGGGGAAACAAAATATTTTTGAAGGGAAAATTGGTCTGGATTTCGATGAATTAAACAATACTCCTTACAGAAATTATCTTAAACTATTAGACTTCGAATATTTACGAAATTTTATTATATGATAATAAACACATAAAGAAGACAACAGCAAACTTAATATTTATAGACATGTAAATTTTTTTTTTACATACACATGTGTGCCGTAGTCTCTTTTGGATTCAGAGAGTACAACAATATGATTAATTTTTATCCCAACAGAAGACCCCTCTACATCTATTTGACGAAGTTGGTGAGTGTATTCATTTGTATTTTGTTCTTTTGTTCTTAAGTTTTTCTTTCCTTTTGATAGATGTATAATACTGTACATTTAAGGAATGACTGTAATATTTTTTCTGTCTACGAAGAAATAACATAAAAAATTTGGTGCACACTGAATAACGCGCGTCGCGAGTTATTTAACAGTGTGCACCACATTTTTTTTATGTTATTTCGAACAGACAGAAAAAATATTACATTCATTTCTTATAATTTAATTCTAAATTCTATTTTAAACCGTAGAAAACCACGAAAAACGTTGATGACGTCACGGTCACATGACTAAATTATGTCTATGGGCTGATAACAAAATAACGTCAGCCAATCAGAAGACGCTTTACATCCAAAATTAAATTATATAGGATTGAATATCACAGCTTGGTTAAAACTGAATGTGAGCTAAAGCCCTATTATCCACAAGAAACTTATTAAAATGTCTTCCTGCTAGAATAAGAAGAATTTAAAAAGAGGAAATTATGGCTAGTCCATCAAGTGATACTAAATTCAATTTTGAAATTGAAGGGAAACATGTAATTTTTATCAATAATTTACATTAAAACTGGGGAAATCTTCCCACAAATTCTATCATTTAGTACCCCAAAAACGTAATGATAATAATAACAAGGAACCAAAATGTAAGCCAGAATTTGAGAACATTTTTATTAATACAGTTATATCCACATGGGTCAATTCAAACAATAATAAAGACAAGCATACACACAACAAAGAAATATAACACCAACAGCATAACTAATTAAAAAAACACCTTATTAATAAATACTCTTGGATCTTTTTTTTCGAAAAGGAATTGACGCCGCTTAAACCACGAGAATTTATTTTCTAAATTAATATTTTAATTACATTAATTTTTTGATTTCTTGTAAATGAAAATTTGAACACTTCATTTCAAAATTCTTGTTTAGAAAACATAAGAATAAAAAAGTCTAAATAGAACAGAAGATACCAAGGGTCAACTTGGATAAGTTGCAACCATACATGTATAGTTAAAAGAATAATAATATAATAATACGAACATATGAGCTCAAAACTGACAGTCACATATTTTGGAAAGATAGCCTTAACTGGTTCGCTTGTAACCAAAGGTGTGAACAGTCAAAGTTTAAAACAGGTTGATAACATAATAACCAAAAGGGCCTGCACAGAACAAGGTCAACTTTGCCTGAAGCAGTTACAGCCTTAGTCTAAACATAACTTAAAGAAACATAAAGGAGAGCAAGTATACTTATCTAGAACTGTTACAATAACTATAAAATGGTCAATAAAAAGAAAAAAAAATACCGACAAACTCCAAGGAATATTCAAAACGAAAAGTTCCTTATCAATTGGCAAAATCAAAATCTCAAACACATCTTATTATTATAATCGATGAGAATAAGGCTAGATTCCCCTTAACACGACTAATTTATTAATAACAAAGTGGACTAGCAGCTGAAGCACATCTACTGCTTCCCCAAAGGATGCAAAGAGAAAAACTTGACATGATACGAGCTTGATACAAACTTCATGGAATAACAAGTACACTGTAAAAAAAAAAATATTTTGGAAATAAAAAAGACAGGATTGGAAGAAGCCGTTTGAACTGTATGCATGTTAAAGTAAGTATAAAGGTGTTTTTTTTTAAGTGTGTGCGTTTATCTTCATAGGTGGATGGTATTTAAAAAAAATAATTGAACACAAAACAAAGAAAAAAAACCAGTCGAAACAATGAAATCTGTTCAAAACAATATTTTTTTAGCTATCGTGTGGGATTGCGACTGCAATGCATTTGATTTTGCAAGCGGTGGATTTTGCAATTGGTGTACAGCAGATTTTAATTTGTGTTACCTATTGTATATGCAGTTCCGACAGCCGGCAATATGATGTAAAATTAAGAATGGAAAGTGATAATGCGTCAAAGAGACAACAATGTTAAGCCAACCAAAAAGCATCAAAAACAGCACTAGACCAGAAATGGTACTTCAAAACAGCGAAAATACTGTCCCCGAAGACGGGCTTCAGCTGGCGAAACTGAATGATGTGTACATTTGGACTTAGCAACTTGACTCAACTGTTTTAGAGTTGTCCCTCTTTTTACATTTTCGCAATAGTGCATCTAGTTCCTGTCTATATTTTATTAGAAATATATTTTGGACTGCATGCAGAACTAGATCAAATTTACATGCCTTTTTTATATATATATTTCCAATTTATCAAATATAAGGACATGTATAAAGCTAATATAAAAAGAAGATGTGTTATGCTTGCCAATGAGACAACTCTCCACAAGAGACCAAAATGACACAAAAATTAACAACTATAGGTCACCGTACGGCCTTTAACAATTAGCAAAGCACATACCGTATAGACAGCTTAAGTTCCTTAAGATATATTTGATTTCCAATTTTGTAATTGTCATTAAACGAACAAAGCTTATTGTATCACATTCCAGTACAGAACCAAACAGTCAAACCACAAAAAGGTTGTAAAATGCAGGAGCGTTGTTACTACAGTATATCTTTTGACAGTAAAGAACTACGTATGTGTATTACAAATAGGTGTCACAACATTTTTCGATGTAATATAGAAACATTAAGGAGGGGATAAAGAAAGTGAAATAGTGAAATAATAATTCGCTTCAAGCAGCCAGTTTAGTTCAATTTTGTTTAGAAAAAAAAGCCAAAACACATTGCTTGTAAATGGATATAGGAAGACGTTGTATGAGTGCCAATGAGACAACTCTTCATCCAAGTCACAATTTATAAAAAATAAATAATTATAGGTCAAGATACAGTCTTCAACACGGACCATAGGCTCACACCGAACAGCAAGCTATAAATGGCCCCCAAAATTACTAATATAAAACCATTCAAACGGGAAAACCAACGGTCTAATCTATAAAAAAGAGAAACGAGAAACACTTAGGAACCACACAAACAAACGACAACCACTGAACATCAGATATCTGACTTAGGACAGGTGATTCAATATAATAGGTGAACAATTCGACCTTATTGAATCCGTATTCATATGACCTTCAATTTAACCCCTTAGATGGAGATACGAATGTATTCAGCGATTACAAGAAAAAGAATGTCAACATTGAAAGTGAAACAAAGATTAACCTTTTGGTTGACTTTTTCAATCCACACAAAAAAAAAAATCTTATACAGGTCAACATGATAATAAACAAACTGTTTAACCAACAATATTAAATCAAACAGACCTAGAAAAATCCAATTGTACGTGGCCACTATCTACTATATTCATATCTATGTTTATATCGGGTAACACTACCGTCGTCAGTCTTCGGAGGTTACTTCTATGGATATTGGATGACGTCTGGACACATGAAATGCTGCTACATATTATCGCGTCACTGCATTGTTAATTGATTATTCTAGACTTTTTGTAAGTTGGGTATACGTTTTTGTATGCTATTAATTTGACAGCTAATGCCCCTTTAATGAATTATACAGATATTTGTCGACATTGTCTATTTAACATACAAAAAAAAAATGATTCTGCAAAAGTTTGTGGAATTAACTGTTAGCGTGTATTTACTATAATATTCGTATTATTTTTCAATCTCAATAAATTACCTTGATATGTTTCTATTATCAAACAAAATTGTCTAACTGCATGTGACAGTGACTCACTAATAGTTTATATTATAGAATTTGAATATAATACAAGATTATGTTCTATTTAATGACCTATGTGAAATACAATTATGACCAAGTATACAATGATGCAAACTATTGATTTTATTCAAGTGGCTGTTCCATGCAAAAAAAAAAAAAAAAATAAAAAAATAATTCGCTCTAAGCGGCCAGTTTGGTTCAATTTTGTTAAAATAAACCAAGAAACATTGCTTGTGAATTGATTTAGGAAGATGTGGTATGCATACCAATGAGACAACTCTCCATCCAAGTCACAATTTATATAGATAACCCGTTATAGGTCAAGCTACAGTCTTCAACACGGACCCTAGGCTCACACCGAACAGTAAGCTATAAAGGGTCCCAAAAATTACTAGTGTAAAACCATTCAAACGGCAAAACCAACGGTCTAATCTAATAAAAAACGAGAAAAGAGAAACACTTAGGAACCACACAAACAAACGACAACCATTGAACATCAGATATCTGTCTCAGGACAGGTGATTCAATTTAATAGGTGAATAATTCGACCTTATTGAATCCGTATTCATATGACCTTCAATTTAACCCCTTAGATGGAGATACGAATGTATTCAGCGATTACAAGAAAAAGAATGTCAACATTGAAAGTGAAACAAAGATTAACCTTTTGGTTGACTGATTCAACCCACACAATAAAAATTCTTATACAGGTCAACATGATAATAAACAAACTGTTTAACCAACAATATTAAATCAAACAGACCTAGAAAAATCCAATTGTACGTGGCCACTATCTACTATATTCATATCTATGTTTATATCGGGTAACACAACCGTCGTCAGTCTTCGGAGGTTACTTCTATGGATATTGGATGACGTCTGGACACATGAAATGCTGCTACATATTATCGCGTCACTGCATTGTTAAATGTTTATCAACCATGATACTTTGAGTCAAATCGATGAATATTAATTTGACAGCTAATGCCCCTTTAAGGAATTATACATATATTTGTTGACATTGTCTATTTTACATATGTACATACCAAAAAAAAAAAAAAAAAAAGAAAAAGAAAAAAAAGAGGTAAATAAAAATCGGGACAACGAAAAGACAGGGGAGACAAGCCAAAAAGCAAAAGAATATGAACGATGACTAAAAATTATACAGCTTATTAACGAGATGTAAATTGAAGGAAAAAAAATATATTGTCAGACTGAAAATAGAAACATTGAGATCCCACTTTACATCAATATCAAAGCCGTATATGATAAGCCTCAACATCTTTTTTAATGACAAGAGTATATTCTCATTAAAAAAGTCAGAGGTTATAAGTAGTATTTACTGTAGTTTTATTGTTATTATATGAAAAATAATCTCACAAATCTCATAAAGTAACAATAAATCAGGAATCCGGTTACATTTACATGCATCTCTTTGTTCAATTGTGTCTGTTCATGACCTTCGTGTTAATTTTAAATACATTCGTTGTTATGTGATGCGTGATAATTTGACATCGTCTTTGCAAATATCTGAGAAAATATTCAGTGGTACGAACTTGGTGGACATGCAAGCGACAATTTCAAAGTACTTCTATAACACAATTAAAAATTCTTTTAAATGCAAAGCGAGGTCAATTTGGGCGGTATCTTTTTTGCACTAAAAATGAACTCATTTGCGCCACAACTTATTTGCGCCAATGCTACTTCTGCGCCACTTCATTTTAAAAACTATAGGTTTCAATTGCGCAAATAAAAGAATCATCTTATTGCGCAAATTCTATGAATTTGTTTTAATTATATATATTTACTAGTTGGAAGATGGGACAGCATATTTACAAACAACATATCAAAATTAACCTTTGCATAAATATATTAACGTAAAAAAAATTGAAAAACAACACGTTTAATAATGTCTTGCGTCCGACGCGCTTTTCGGGATTTACCTTCACCAGGAACGCTCAAAGCCAAACATTTGAAAAATGCGTAAAAAGAGAAATTTAAAATGTTTATCAGCCTAAGAAAGTAGCAATGTTCACACAGTAGAATCTTTTACACAAATTATTGTCTAATATGTAGACATTGCTATATTCGTCCACTTCAGCACACATCCAGTAAATGTTTGTGATGCAGGCCTTTTGAAAAATAGTCCGTTCATCTTCGTCCAGATCGAAGTCTGTATGACATGATAAGATGCATGTCAAAAAGTCATTGTCTCGCCGCGATATAGCCTTGTTGTGCTTATGCGGCGTAAAGCAACCAAGAACATTGGGCGACAAAAGTAAATTTTGTGTGCAAATTAGTTTAGTTTGGATTCTGTGAACTAATTTGCATACAAAATCGACTTTTGTTACACAAAATTGACAAAATTGAATATTGTCTTTCAATTTTGTCTCACAAAAGTCAATTTTGTGAGATAAAATTGACAAAATTCTCACAAAAGTAAATTTTGTCTCACAATATTGAATCTTGTCTCACACAATTGCCTTTTGTGTTTTAATTTCCATATCAGGTAACAAAAGTCAATTTTGTATGCAAATAAGTTTATATTTGCATACTTTTTTGACAAAATTGACTTTTGTCATGATAAAAATGAATTTTGTCTACAAAAATGAATTTTGTCTGCAAAAATGAATTTTGTCATCACAAAATTGAAGTTCTCATAAAACAAGTCTGTATCACATAGTTTTGTAAGACAAACACGATTTTGTTATGACAGAATTGAATTTTGTACAAAACCACAAAAGTTCGATTCGGCGCTCCGTAGACGGGTTAAGACACATATATTGACATTTATAGCTAATCATGCGGTATGGGCTTTGCTCATTGTTGAAGGTGTGTCATTTTGGTCTCTTGTGGAGAGTTTTCTCATTGGCAATCATACAACATCTTCTATTTTTATATAGTAATGGATGGTTTCGGCTAAAAGTCCATGCCGGATGAAGACCTTTTAAAAGTGTATGTATACGGGCAAAGAATTTAAAATCTTTGTCTATTTGTGTGCTGAAACGCCACAACGATTCCTCGGTTTCTTGGACGGCAACTTTTACTTTCTTATTACATTGAATGTAAGTCAGGAAATGGCCCATACTCAGGTAATTATCAAAGTCTGACAATCTATAATTTATAAAAATTCTATGTATATCAGAAATAAATCCAGTTATATTTAAATTCCCGGCATAGCTCGGGAAAGAAATATCTGCTTCAGAATCGTCGAGGCTTTCATTATTAACACTAATTTTCCAAGAAATAATAATTTCCGTTCATTTATGTGTGACTCTGCGGATTTCAAGCAAATCAATGCATTTACTATATCAGATATAGTTAGCCTTGGTAGTCCCTGTATCGATTTACATACATATCGCTGTGCGCGTTCTCGTAATAAAATATCGGTGTTGGTAATGTCGGTCCACAATTCGCAGTAGAAAAAAGCTTGCGTGAAACATACCTGACGAACTATACGATTATAAGTGTTAATACTAATAACGGAAGGATGTAAACCAGAATTGGTTAACCCTAATGCTGAAGATCGTAATGTTTTGCAGGTTTGACGTGTTCTTTCCATAGATTAAGTTTTCTGTTCAGTAGCACTCCTACATGTATTGCAGACATTTCCAATTGTATGCTGCTGTTGTACAGTTGAATATCCGTTTGTTGTTTGGATATTGAAAGTTTGAATTGAATGCTTTTCAGTGGGTTAAACTTAAATTTCCAGTCAATGCTATAATTTTCGCATACTGTTACCATCGTCTGCATGTTACAACAGTTTGTAATGATCAACACGATATCCTCTGCTTGTACGGGTGATAAAATATGAATGTCCGTTACGAGTATGCCATGTCTAAAATCGGAGAGCTCTAATAACAAGTCATTACTGTATAACAAATACAATTTAGATGATAAGCTGCTCCCTTTGCGAACACCCCGATGAACTGGGAAGAATCGTGAGATTCGTCCGTTGTAAAGAACTGCACTGTTAGCGTCAGACTACATGTTAGCTATAAGCATCCATGATTTTCCAGTTACTCCATATTCAAGCAATTTATACAATAATCCATTGTGACAAACCGTATCAAATGCCTTTGTTGGATCGAGTTAAACAACTTTTACATTTTCTAGTTTTCAAGATGGTGATAAATGGATTCATGGATATTTATGATGTATGTAAACACGATAAACACTGTTCATATGCCGTTTGCTGTTGGATTGGAAAGCATTTGATTTTTTTTAATTCTACTTTTAAATCCATTATTTTGTCAAACACTTTTTCGATCCACTTTGCTGAACATATTCCTAGATAAAGAAATAATCAAACTTGATTTCCAAGATTTGGGAGAAAAAAAGTTGTAACAAACTAAGTTGAAAAGCTTTGTCAAATGATTTCTCAAACTGTTACCACCGTATTTCAGATGTTCATATTCGATGTTATCTAATCCGGACGCTTTATCAGGCTCTTAAACACTTTTTCCATTCCGTTAACAGTAATATTTAGCTGAGTATTGTCATAAAATGTTCCTCTGAAATCTTTGTGATCAACCTCACCTGTCTTGATTATCTCCCGTTCCTTGTCCATTATCAGTTCTGATTCGGTATTTTGTTTGAAAATTGACTCGAAGTGCTCGTTCCATTCATCCAAAGTATCATCCTGAGTCTAGATAAGCAACTATTTGACCTTTTTTTTAAATTTTTGTTCAGAAATTACCAATATCAAAATCCTTTTTCGAGTGAATCATATGTCTCTTGCATATGTTTTTGATATGCATTTCGTAATTCACGACGGAAATTTCTATTGGCAGATTTGTACTCTTGAAATATGATGTGTAAACCCCTTGGTCTATTATTAGAAATCCTTAGTTGACGTTTTGAAGCCATATGTTTATGCAACGCATTTACCGGTTGAGTCCAGTATGGTTTAAGATATTTTAGAAAAGTTTTGTGTGGTAAAGTTTCTGTTTCTGCTTGTTGTATTGCATCAACTATATTTGAATGGTAACACTTTATATCACGATTAGAACATCCTAAACTCGGTATTTCTACATCCCACAGATACTGTGCAAAACAGAAGTCTCTTCCAAATTGTTCTTTTCTCGAGCCTTATTCCATGATATCTTACATTGTTTAATTAGTGTTTCCGTGTCATCAATTACTGTATTATCTAATGTTAGCTTGGCTATAACTGGGTAATGATCCGAAACATTAAATGAATGATCGTCTAACACACATGTAGAATCTTCAAAGAAAGATATTTTCCCTTGATATCAAAATATGGTCTTAAGCAGTAGATGGATCATTTTCATACGACTGGAATGTAAATGTATTTCCTTACAGAAAGGATTGTAAATGTAAAGAAATGAGACTAAATTCGCCCAAAACCTTTGCAAATGTTTCCGATCGTTTATCTCGAACAGAACTAAATGATCTCCGACCATTCACTTTGGTGTGTATATCTCCAAGGATGATGACCGTTCCTAGCTAAGAGTATATCATGAATATGCCATGCAGCCACTCATCGTAAATTCTTAAATGTTCGAATGGTTTTGACAATGCAAGTAAGTATATGCAGAAACGATATATACTTTTTAAATGTGTAAATTTGTATTCCTGTTATGCGCTTGTCGTCTATCAATTCTTTCAACATATTTATGTTACCTGTACCGAGTCAGGAATATGACAGTTTTTGTTGAATTTGCCATGTGATTATGGACTTTCCGAATTGATTGTCCTCTAAGTTCAGTATTTTTGTGATTTAACTCTTTTTTTTAACGATTGAAGATTTAACAATAAAAGTCACACCCCTTCCATAAATAAGAATGAGACACTCCAGATAAGAAAATGCAATGTTTATAATAACATTACTTTTGAAAAAAAAACCTTTCTTCCAAAAAGTAACTCTACATAACAAATATCTAAAACACAGAATGTAACAAAATAACACATAAAAATTAAATAAAAAGTCAGGTGTATAATTATAATTAATCAAATGAACACTATATGCTTTAATCAAATGTCTGGTAAAAAACAACTAGAGACAGATCTTTAAATCAAGGGATTCTAACTACTGTTTGTCTCAAATATTAGAAAGTTCAACCACTGTTTTATAAATAGAAAGATCTCAAAATTTAGATTAACAGCATAATGGAGACAACTTTTACAATTTATGAGATTTCATGCATAAAGGATGTATTCTTCTGACTTTTCAGTCTCGTTCAGTCTCGTTGAAATCTCGTTCTTGAATTATTTCCAAAGCATGTGATACAAGTGGAAAATAACAATGAATTTTTAAAATATTATAATCAAACATAACTCTGTGAAAAAAATGAGTACTTACAATGAAAGGTTTTTTGAGTAGCCCAGTTTTCAAATTTTACGACCAATCAAGTCAGTAGTTTTAGCCAAAATTTTGAGAAAATGGGTGAGGGATACAAAAAATGATTTTACAAGAATCATGTACATCCCATATCATGTTGATCTTTTCAAATTTCTTAGATATGTATTTTTTCAATCATTTATAACAAAAAAACTGAAAAATATGCATTTTGTTCTGAAAATTGAGAAAATTCACAAAAATACAAAATTGACAGCATGGTAAATTTTACACAAAAAAAGCGTCAAAAAATGATAAAACTTTCTTAACACCTACCTATAGTTTTTTTAAGTAAAATTTATTCAGATTGGTCCACTTCATCTTTATAGAAAGTATGAAAAAAAGTTTAATTGTGGAACTGTGATTTTTTTCACGATAATAGCCCAAAAATAGGTAAAAATCGATGAAAATGGTAAAATCATCAAAATTGGGCATTTTTAAAGGGCCGTAGCAAAAAAAGAATTCGAAGTGCACTACCATATGATTTTTTCTTCACCAATTGTTACAGTCTTATAAACCCAAAAAATAGGTGAAGAAAAAAAGTTTAATTCTAGAATTTTTTGGTTCCTCAGAGGTGTACATCCTTAAGGAAAAATGGATTAAAACTAATTGATTTCAATCATTGTTTCTTACATATACAGCTCTCAAATACAATTCTTTTTGATATACTAGGATCATAGATCTTAAATATTGGAGATTTCAGCTTCTATATTTGATATAAAATCATGATTTATATTTTCCTGATACAGACCGCTCTTAAATCAAGGAGACCTTCATTTTTCTGTTTCTGTTACAGACATTGGTTCTTTGGACATAATACTGTGTAAAACTCTGAAAATAAAATATTATTTAATATTATGTTGAATTTTATAAACAAATGTATACATGCATATATTGTGCTCTTAAACCTCATTTTGATAATCTTATAACAATCTACGAACTAGCTTTAAGTTAATGTGATCAGTTTTGGTGCTCTGATGGTAATGCTTTCAATCCAACAGTGTTATGCATTTAAAATAAACAAAGATCCAAAGAGATATGGAGAAGACTCGAAACAATACTGTGTTGTGTGTCTTCTTTTGTGAGTTGTTTGTTTTTAGGGCTTCTCTCGATCTGATAAGTCATAACCTTTATTATCAAATATATATGAAGATGCATATATAATTTTGTTGTACATTTTGCTTTTAGGATTCAAAAGGCTTACAAAAAATGTATTTCAATGCCAAATAAAACTCCTCCCTATAAGCAATATATGTACATATTTGCAAAAAAGTTTGAAAAATTAATTGATTTAAAAATGTGTATACAGAATAAACTGTTGACACATCTATATGACTTGCCTGTACGTAACGTTGAATGAAAATTTTCAAACAAAAATTGCAATACTTTTAACATGTAAACTATGCAAGACACTCGATCAGTTTACCATGAATGATGATGCAGGGCAAAATAATCTCAGTAGAGATTTGCCAATGCTAATACAACTGAGCACCAAATACCATTGCCTTATCATAAAGGTTTTATCATGAATGGTCCCTCTTAAACTAACCTAAACATGTTACCCAAACAGAAGTTTTTCAGTCAACAATGACTTCTTCGGGAATGAGGTCATATAACTAACCTCCATGAAAATGATAGTGCAAATGATAATACAACTGCATACCAAATATCATTGACATACTATTTAAATTTATTCATCTGAAACTGACATAAGCTGGTAATTATGCAACAGTTTCAAAGTCAATAGACTGATATAAACAAACATCCAATAAGACAGAGAGGTAGAGTTGTAAAACTTAGAAGGGACACGTTCGGAAAAAAAGATTTTTTTCCGTGCATTTCGTGCTTAAATACAAAAGTTATAAAAAGTAAAAATTGTACTAAAGAGTATACTTACATAGATGAACAGAATTCTATGACTAGTACTCCAGCCGTTATCAAGAACACCAACCCTGGAAGATAGCTAACAGTCTCTTTGTAAACAATACCATAAAAAAGTTGTGCAAGAGACGTCAGCAATAATTCAGAACTACCAATACAAGCAAAAAGGCTTCCTAAAAAATAGATTGTTATGATGATAACAACAAAAACATTCTTTTAGCGACATACTGAATAAATTCTGCTGTAGATTTAATTGATTCTTTGTATATTCTCATCTTTTTAATGGTACAACTGTGCTACCTACCCAATTTCAATTTAGTGAACACACGACTTTGTTCATCCGTGACCAGAGCCTTGGCTAAACCATTTGCCGTTTTACATTTAGCCTTGATAAAAACTTTTTTTAGTGTCATAAGCCTGAACCAAAACATAACTCTGTTCATCAGGATATCCAAATTCAAACACTACTGTATTTAAAAAGTGACAAGAGGCTAGTAAAATCAGTCTATCTTTCATCATTTGACATGTTCATTGAATGGCACAATATATTGGATAAAACTATTGTCTTGTTCGTCAATTGACATGGAGTCCGAAAACAGAATCATACTTTTGACATGATCCAACAAGAGTTTGTACAAAATATTACCTTGTTCAACTGGTGACACCAGCCTTGAAAGAACCGATCTTAGTAATGGTGAAATCGAGACTGCCATTATACCAATCACTGCATCTGTAATAGAGTAATAGTACTAGTACTAAATAGAGATCAAAACTATCCAGGAACACCAATGAAGAAAATTATTCTATGATATGTTTTTGGTTGTCCCACTAAGGACTTTTTAGTGTTGATACTAATGATTTATGCCTTTTGTGTGCCAGTCTGATCTCGATCCTGATGACGTTTAGTCCAGAAATAAATGTCTTACGCACAAACAGGGACATGTTGAAAATTATTTCCTTTTATAAAATAGATTTTTGGATATAAATCTTCCAATGTCAGTAACTTTGCGATACACAAAATATAGTGCATTGATCTAAGATTCTAAATATCTTAACCATGAACATTTATCAATGAAATACATGTTCAGATATTGAAATTACAAAATAAAAATTATATAACAAGTGCAAGGTGCAGGATGTTTAATAAAATATGTGTTTGCTCTATTATCTTCTGATTTAACATTGTTTTATTTGCATATCTTGATGAGATCGACATTAGCCTTCGTCAGAGCATGTCTTTA
Source organism: Mytilus edulis (assembly GCA_019925275.1). NCBI lineage: Eukaryota > Metazoa > Mollusca > Bivalvia > Mytilida > Mytilidae > Mytilus > Mytilus edulis. The sequence goes on from CM034350.1 coordinate 90,127,431, forward strand.
TACTTTAGATGAATTTTATGCGGACGGTAGATCGAACTTAGATACATGCAATCTCTTTTTTTATTCGAGACGATCTAAAGCTTGTTATACACTCTACTGTTAAAGACAATGTTTACCTCCAGTCGTCTTTAGATTTTTCTGTGCTGTAAGGTTGCTATTTCACTAGCACATACTCTTTATATCTCTTTATTTTTTAACCTTAAAAATACTTACATAAATAAACTATCCATTCTTCTATACTAATAGCCAAAATGATAGAGCTTGATATGGCTGACACTGTTCCTCCTATTACAATGGTGTAATCTGCAAGGTATTTGTGTAAAATTATAATGAAAACTAATATTGCACCCCAGTTCACTAAGAATTGGCAGCATGTGAAAACCTGAATATGAACCTCACTCCAACACAACGGCTTGTGTAGCAGGAATAAAGTAACAACGTTAGACTTTCCCAAGAGTGCCCCAGCATTGATACACAATATCATTTGTCCTATCAACATTTTTGTATTTCTTTTCCTATTTCCATTTCTGTACACATCGAAACAGGCACACATAACTGATTTAGTGCATATCCCGGTGTCCTTCTTTTTGTTTGTCTTAGCCGTCTCAGACAATAATCTTAATGTTAATATAAGAGATAAAACGGTACATGCAATACACATAATCAATGGGTGTCTATAATTCCCGTCTCTTATCCAAAAGCCAATAATTAAAACCGAAAACGCCACGGAAACGGCTGCAGTTCCTTCCAAAACGGCTATCTTTATCGCTCTGTTTTTACCAGGAGTTGTAATATCGGCAATCATCCCCATCGTAGCAGTTTGAAATAGACCAAAATGTCCCGTGATGCCGAGGAAAAATTCTCCCAATGCTAAAAACCAGAGTGACAACCCTTTGTAAACCGTTACAGTCATTACGATTTCTTTGAGTAAAATTCTAACCAATGATAGATAGATTAGAAATTTTCTTCCGTATCTGTCAGTTAGTGAACCAAATACCAAAATAGGAATTACAGCGATAAACGTGCTTACGAATCCTAGATACATCAGTATGTTTGCAGATTCTGCTTGTACGATATTACTTGTACTATTGGAAAATACAGGGCCTTTCGGACAGTGGTCAGCGTTTGAATTTTCATCGTCTTCTCCATATTTCTTTGCAACTTCGTCTATAACATAAAACTGTTGGATTGGAAGCATTGCCATCAAAGCTCCAAAATACAGAATGCTAATAATTTCTATCGCAATGAACTGGTATACTGGACTAACAATGGCTGGTTTTTCAATGGGCCCATCTGGTATGATCAAATGTGATTTATCTTTCTCGATGGAATCCATTCTATAATATAAACTAAGAAAGTGAGAAATCATTTTAGTAGTTGTATAGTAAATTTTACACAAGGGATGTGTACTGTTCTATGTGTACTAACACTTTCTGTGTTTTGATTTCTCTTTGTTATACGAATTTAACAATACACATACATAACTAAACCAACCATCAACCCATAAAGAAAATGTTACATATAATGATTACAAATAGACATTATAGACATGTTCTTGCTGTGAAAGACCCTTTTCTTTGATGGACTTCGGCTGGTTTTTTAAATCTTCCATCAGGTTGTTGTCTCTTTGACACATTCCCCATTTCCATTCTCAGTGTTATAAGCAAAGAAACATGGCAGTAAATACAAAATTAAGCTTACCTCCTCATTTGATGCAAGTCTTGTTCCATTTTGAGTATTTTTCAAATACACCCTGCTTTAGACAGAATTATAAATGTAGGTGCCTTCTTTTACAGTATTATATTGTATGTAAGGAAATAAGTCGAATCTGGAGTTGTTTATCGATTCGAAAAGGAAACCGGAATGTCTGTACTGAAGGAAAGGAAGCCTTGTGAATATAAACAGTATAAAATAACAAGAGATCATTGTTGCTTTTTTACTCTCTGTCAACAAAATGATGTAAGTGTAAGAAGTCTTGATCCATTTATTAACGTATAACTTAGGCCTCTTTAGATATTGTGTAAGACTGCTTCTCTAATTCCTTATAGTTTTTCAAACTATTTTTTACTAAATATCGCAATATGACCGACATTTCTTTAATTGATTCTTGAAAGTATAAAGAAGTCATCACTTGCATATCCAGCAAATTCGTACCACTAAATATTTTCTCAGATATTTGCAACGACGATGTCCCACTCAATTTAAGATAATCAACTGAGTTTAATTCTTCGAATTTTTATTCCAAGGTTGATCTGACAACCGACAGTCTGTTTTAGGTTGGAGCGTCAGAGAAATCTCAAACTAGGAATTCAAAGACTAAAAGGGACACATGCATTCACTTTAAAAAAAAAAGCTTGTTTATCGTATTTCTTTATATACACTTTGTTTCTGGCATTGCACGAGATTGTTATTTTCTGTTCTATTTATGACGTTGCTGTAATCTTGTATGAAATACAGCAACCGATATTTTAAAAAAAATCATCAAAAAGTAAAAGGCTAACATGTTTAACCCCGTATGTTCCTGTCCCAAGTCAGGAGCCTGTAATTCAGTGGTTGTCGTTTGTTTGTGTGTTACATATTTGTTTTTCGTTCCTTTTTTATATATATAAATAAGGCCGTTAGTTTTCTCGTTTGAATTGTTTTACATTGTCATATCGGGGTCTTTTATAGCTGACTATGTGGTATGGACTTTGCACATTGTTGAAGGTCGTACGGTGACCTATAGTTGCTAATGTCTGTGTCATTTTGGTCTCTTGTGGACAGTTGTCTCATTGACAATCAAACCACATCTTCGTTTTTATATTATAATTCAATATACATGACGGCGTGATTTCTTAAATTATAAGCAGCAGGTAAATGACTAAAACATTGCTTTCAGTATTACAATATTATTTGTCATGTATTTGGTGTTTTTAATGGAAAGGGGGGGGGGGGGGGGGGGGGGGGGGACAGGGGATGCGGATGAGATATAAAGATATGACATATATAAATAAAAATCTGAACAAACATTATTGAATGACATTGACATGTCTTTTGATTGTTTTGTCTTGGGTTTCTGCTTCATTGATGACCACCTCGACATCTGCTTTCATTCAAACACCTTCTTCTAAGGGCAGGTAGGTTTTAGACAAGTTCTGAGTAAATTATACAGAGATGGCACTGATACATCGCTAATTTCTAAAAACTAGTTTTTTACACTCGCATCTAATTGTTGACAGAAATCACGAAAAACTTAAAATACAAATTTTAGAAGGTAATAACAAATAATCATCTGTGATTTCGTTCTGGAGAATTGTTTTGACTAAACTTAAGTTTATAATTGTATTTTGCAAAACTTTTTGAAATTTTGTTCCGCAATACTCTTCAACTTCGTACTTTAATTTGCCTCTTTTTTAAAGAACTGTTTTGGATTTGAGCGTCACTGATGAGTGTTTTGTAGACGATACGCGCGTCTGGCGTAAATACAAAATTTAATCCTGATATCTATGAGGAGTTTATTTATAATATTTATATTCATACTGCTTCCTTTCCATTCATATAGACATTCCTGTTTTCTTTCTGAATCGATTAAAATATCAGATTCAACTTATTTCTATACTTACTGTGAATAGAATGCTGTAAAAGAGGGACGAAAGATACCAGAGGGAGAGTGAAACTCATAGATGGAAAATAAAATGACAACGCCATGGCTAAAAATAAAAAGACAAACAGACAAATAATAGTACAGAAGACACACCATAGAAAACTAAAGACTAAGCAACACGAACCCCACCAAAAACTTGGGGTGATACCAGGTGCTCCGGAAGGGTAAGCAGACCCTGCTCCACATGTGGCACCCGTCGTGTTGCTTATGTTATTACAAATCCGGTAAATAGTCTAATTCGGTAGGTCATATTCGTGAAAAGGGAAAGGGTATTGTATTTACGACATAAGGAACATATCTGATATTATCTGTGAAACGGTTACTGTAAACCAACTTATTTTCGCAGATACTTTATTTCGCGTTTTACCCTTTCTAGATTTAATTTCGCGATTTTCTGATGTACTTGATGAAGTTTAATAAGGAATATTGGAAATTTTACATATTGGCGACGATTTAAATTCGCGTTATTTTTCTACTCGCGAAAGTCGCGAAAATAAATCGCTCGCGAAAATAAGTTGGTTTACAGTATTCCAAAACGGTCAACCAACTAGTGATGGCGTCCGTAAAATTTACGAAGGGATGATTTCAACTTCACCATTTGGAACTCTTGGTTTAATAGATTTCTTGTGAGTAGCAGTCCCCTATCAAGGAAATCATGATAGTAAATCCAAGCCCGGGAATATCGTATCAATTGGGAAATATATACTCCGTATGCAGGCGCTGCTGGAATGTTGCTACATAGAAATGGAAAGTTCACAATTGGGAAGCTGAAATCATCTCTTTTGTCGTAAAGTTTTGTTTTCATCCAACTCTCATTGTCAATTTTTAGATGTAAGTCGAAATATGAGGCAGACTTAGCCTTATCTGTAGTATCCTTATCTCCAATTCGATGGGATAAATTCGTTCAACATAGTCACCAAATTTTGTATTATTTAGTGAAAGAACATCATCTATATAGTGGAACGTAAAGTTAAAGGATATTGCTAACTTTTTATCTTTCTTCCTAAGAAGTTCCTGCATGAAGTCAGCCTCATAATAATAAAGAAACAAGTCGGCAAAAAAGGGGCACACTTTGTTCCCATTGGAATTCCAACGGTCTGTTGAAAAACACGTCCTCCAAACGTAACAAATATGTTGTAATAGTTATCCCATGAGGACGCAATGTGTCAGTGTAAGATCATCCCGAGTGCCGGAGGCAAGATGGCGATCTTACACTGACACACCAAGTTCGAATAAGATAACTATTTCACATCCCTGCTCAGATCACCCCTGGAAGAACAATGGAGATGGGATGTAATAGAATATAGCATATCGACCAATGAAATTGTAGGATTTGGTGTTTCTTAATTGTGAGGAGTGAAAGTAAATCATGTTCTTAGTAAGAGATTACCATAGAATTTGGGTCTATTTACAGTTCAAAACAAAGTGTTTCTATAAATGAATAAACTGCCCCAAAGCACGTTTACCAGATTGAAAGGATTCATCACAGTGATTGGAACTTACTAAAAATTGAATTGTGAAACAAACAAAAAATCAAAATAAGTCGGAAATTTTTTTTTGCAGTAAAATTTGTACCTTTAATGTTATTATTAAAATAAATAACTTCAAAAAAATGAAACTAATAAACAAAAGAGAACAAGTATTTCCAATATTCCGATAAAATTAACAGAACAGAAATTTTATTCAAGTTTTAAACTTTTAAACGTATTTTATTAAAACATTTCCTCGACATAATAAAATAGTATCAAAAAGCTGGACCGGAATAAAATCTGTTGTAACTGAAATGTATTTATTGATTAAAACTGTAGTTAAAAAAGAATAATTCCTCGCTAAAATATTAAACGATTTACATTCATACTCACAGCCAGGAAACATATCCCATTTTCTCAAATTATAAAACATTCCTAGAATCACTAAAACTAGCCCACAAATAAAATACTGCAAAATGAAGTCGTGCACCAGTTAAAAACATTTAATTAACAGTGACAATGAAACTAATTCTTGAATTCAACCAATCAAGAGATCAGTTGAGCCTTCAGCACTTTACAATATTCTAAGTTTGTAAGATGATGATATTCCTTACTTGTTGATATTAAGTACTCGCTGTCGCTCGTACTTAATCATGAAGAAAGGGATTATCACACCCTTACATATACTAATATATAGAATGAGCAAACGTGCAACTGCATATATAATTATTTCTAACGCAGGGTGTACATTCGGTGTACCGTTAATGATCGATATTTCTTACAATTCGAAGTGCGAAATCTTATGAGCAGCTTCAAATTTCTATTACCCAAATCATATGCGGATCCACCTTCATAATACTGAATAGCATTGACCTGCAATAGTGGTTCCCCAGAAACTGACCTAATCATAAACTTACACCTTGTTGACGACACCGCCGCCGATCCTGCAAGGCGAGACAAAAATTGATGTATCTGGATAGCGTCTATATTTCTTTTCTGAGCTTCTTCAAATTCAAACTGAGGTCCATTCCAATGTTTTTTTTCTCCAGTGACAATGTTGGGGCAAGGGGTAAGTGAGTGCGCTCACTGAAGTTCTTACGTTGTTATATGTCTTTATGTGAAATCCTTTGTTTGTTGTGGCAATGATTTAATGTTTCCCAATTATTTCGGAACCATTTAGTGCTTGTTATGTGTTATGGACTGTTGCTTCATGTAGAAAACCACACGGCGACCCCTATATGATGACATTTTTGCAATGTTCTATTTTATTGGAATGGTGTCTCATTGACGCATACCTTGTATCCTTTCTTTTTCATATTCTTGTCCGATTGAAAACTGTAGGACAATTAAGGCTAACTTTGCTATTGGGGATTTCCAAAGATAAAAATGATATTGGCTTTATTTTTTATTCTGAAAAATATTATTAACATATTTGTTGAAATCTTCAATTCCATGGTTTTTGGTGGCGTTTGGAAAATGTACGGAAGCTCCAAGTGAATCTCTGTATCTCTGCCACAAGGTTTCAGAAATAAGACAACAGATTGGTCTGCTGTTACCATCATACTCCAGCTCCAAACTAGAATTATCGAAACCTTATACACCATTATACCGAAGATCACATTATGGTATTGCATAACTGGGTTTTGCAGCTGGCCTGCTACCCAAAGAGACAATGGTGATGATCTGGTTGTACGAAGTCGATGACATGACCAAGCATCTACCAAAATTCCTATTTTCCTGTTGATATCACTCATGAATATGTAATATGTAATTCGCCACTCTCCTTATTAGATGAAGGTACGAAATCGGCCGAGATGTGACGAATGGAGCTAGATCCTGATAATCATGCTTCCGGGTCCATTTAATTCTAGTATGAAATCGGCAACTAGGATATTTTCAAAACTTTTGTCCGATCTTACACGTTAGGGAGTTACATATAAAGCGGGAAATTACTGTGCGAAAACATTCGAAAACTGTTTCCGTCTAATTTGTTTTATTATCACAACACTCAGAGTCACAACACTTCATGAATAGCAATCCGCTGTATAGGTCAATTTTAACGACAATAATGAATAATCTCTAAGACTTGTTTTTTTTAAAGATTTTTAAATCAAAATGCATCAAGTAATCCGGTGTGGTTAGTTTTAAATTGTATTCACTGCCATGTTTCTTTGTCTATATATATAACATTAATTATTTTCTTTATGGGTAGATGATTGGTTTAATAAAGTACGTGTATTAATTTGGGTGTTGCTAAACGGCGGAAACGGAAAACAGAAAACGGAAACGGAAACGGAAACGGAAAGAAACATTTATATTGACGGAATTTAAGTGTGAAAATAAAGAACTATGAAAATCAAAAGATCTTGTCTTGCTGGTAATTTTTGCTATTAAAAGTTTCTATCTATTGATCATATTTCAATATAACAGGCGAACATGCAAGTGAGAAAATTCGTCATAAAGGTCGATAACTCCTATAAGAAGTCATTTGACCGTTTTCACGTGAATGAACATTAGGTAGAGCTCAACATTCTAATAAAATGTAGAATAAAGAAATACATATGAGGCAATACACACAGTAAAACTCATTTTAAAATAAGTCCGAGTCCGATTTCAGAATAGACATGTTTTTCACATCAGGACTGTGGTTTTCGTTATTCATAGCGTTTTTATAGACAGCACTTGTATTTTATCCCTATGTTTTAGTTTTAGCCATGTCGGCTAATTTGGCTGACAGGCAGGGTCATCCAAAACAGTTTTTTAAACTAGATACACCAATGGTAATTGTTACAAAGTTTAACCAAAACTATCAGGCGACTCCCTGAAATCCCTAAAAGGGATAAAATGCAAGTGCTGTCTATTAAAAACTGTCTTTATTCTACATTGGCTAGAGGCATAGGAGGTATAGGAGAAGGGTTGGGATCTCACAAAACATGATTAAGCCCGCCGCATTTTGCGCCTGTCCCAAGTCAGGATTCTCTGGCCTTTAATAGTCTTGCATATTTGTATTTATGTTCAATAACATTTGACCCAGTAGTTTTTGTAAAAGTTAACAAAGACGAAATCGGACGACGAACGCATGAGAAAAGCTCCCTTTCAGTCTAGAAGGGTTAGTTAAAAAAGAACTCTCTCGGAGTATACCACTTAAGACTAAAGCAGGTCTTAGTACCAGAAGAAAACGACCATGACAGAGCAAAAACATTGAATGAACATTTCACTATAATTGTATCAACTTAGAAGACGTCAACTAAATATGTACCACTAAATAAACCGTTACATCCAAAATGGAAAGACATAATAACCTAAGTATGGGCGAGAACAAAATTAGAATATGGATTCAATACATAAAAAGTAAGAGGACCAAAAGAAATAGGCCATAGAATGTAAAAAAAAAAGACCTAAAAATATAAAATGAATTAGCAGCTATCATATTATTATTCACCTATTTTTCATCATCAATACCAGCTTGATACCTGATGAATGAACAACAGGAGACATTTGTGCATTTCCGCTAATTAAATATCTTAAACATGCATTCTCTGCAAGATGCTGCAACATATAGTATAGTCCAACATAATGCGTAATCGTCTAGATTAGTATAATATCATCACTGCTTTACGTCTTAGATGCTTGATTTTTTTTATTAGTTGTTAGTGGCTTTGAACTAGCTGTCAGTTAACTGCGAGTATCTGTACCTAGTGTCTTTTTTGTAATTGGGATTTACAAGTACCCGGCCACGTCCATGACTTGTATTTGTATCTATCTGATGAGTTAAGCCTTTTAACTGATTTTTATAGTTCGTTCTTATGTTGTAATGGTATACCACTGTCCCAGGTTAGGGGGAGGGTTGGGATTCTGCTAACTTGTTTAACCCCGCCACTTTCTGTATGTATGTGCCTGTCCCAAGTCAGGAGCCTTTAATTCAGTGGTTGTCGTTTGGTTATGTGTAACGTACTTGTTTTTCGTTCATTTTTTGGTAAATAAATAAGGCCGTTAGTTTTCTCGTTTGAAATGTTTTAAATTGTCATTTCGGGGCCTTTTATAGCTGACTATGTGGTATGGGCTTTGCTCATTGTTGAAGGCCGTATACAAGAGTCGTGGTGAATTGAACAATATCAATTAGGTCCAACAGACCGTTGATTCTGGGGATTCTGGGGTATCTCAAGGAACTGTTCTGGGTCAGGTGTTATTTAGTAAATGATATCAGTGATATCTTTGAAAATCGTGTGTAAGGCCAGTAGAAACATCCAAATTATCAGATGAGTAGTGTGAAATAAACGGTATCATTTCCGTCATAAAAAAGAACAGAGCAGAATGAGTTTTCAGTTGTCTTTACATAGCACCAAAATCATTAAAGACTACCAATATAAATAAAAGAACTTTCAAATTTCGATATTCCTTTTGTGTGAATGAATATGAATACATGTCTATGTAAACGGGTGTCACATGTGAAACTGGATTTATTTACCCTTCCGGAGAAGCTGAGATCACCCCAAGTTTTTGGTGGGGTTCGTGTGCTCAGCTTTTAGTTTACATGTTGTGTTTTGTGTACAATTGTTTGTCTGTTTGTCTTTTGGTCTTTTTGGTCTTTTTTCTTTTTTACTCATGGCGATGAGGGTTTTTTTTCGACTTTCTGAGTTTGAATAACCCTTTGGTATTTTTCACCTATCTTTGTATGTTTTCTACTATAGTAAAACAGCATACTGAATGAGTGACACTGTTTTCAATTGTAAAATTATGAAACAAAATTCACGACTGCTTGAGAGGAATTGAATTTTCAGAGAAGAATTAAGCGGCACGATATTAAAGCAGCGTAGACAATTTGATTTTGAAAACCTTAGGACATAACTACGATTAACTTGGTGAGGGCACTATGCAAATCGTTATACATCCATGTAGGCTACTAATTGTTCGCCACTTTTTGCACATCAATTCGTATTTATTGATTTAAATTCTAGAAGATAGTATAATGCTTTTCCTAGGTAAATACCAAACAGTATACTTCAGTATTGCAAGGATTTAGTATACAAATCCTTGAGTATTGTAAAAGGGTGAGAAAGGCTTTGTATAGTGAGAGATTTTGTCAATTTTTTTTCCATAAAAGTATATACGAGTTTCTATTCTATAGTTCCCTGGTTTCCATATCGGATTTTGTCCATACACCAGTGTCCTATTAGGTTTCTTTTACGTTTTCTTTCCATTATACAAGAAAAGATACAACGAATATTACCAATGCAGAACAACGCAACAAGATACACCACATCACTAATATTGATTCAAGGCAATTAAAAAAGAAAGAGAAAAAAAATGATGCAAAGGATTTCCCGCAAAGTTTATAACTTCACAATTTATAAGAATCGAGGCCGATGTCAATCCTTTTCAGGCCTATAGAGATTTTGTTTGTGTTGTTGGGATGCTGTCTTATTGACATTGATCAAACTTTTTTTTAAAGAAAAGTCGAACAGACTTTCCTGAATCGCACGAACGACGTACACACATGACCTGATCAAATATTTAAAAAAAACATAGTCTCATCATCTCCTGGTAATTACTTCAATACTTTTTGCTTTAATAAAATCTCAGTTTATTTTAAATGCATTCCTCTGGGTTTTTTTTCTTGTGAACATGTGAAGTACTATATAAAACATGCCTATGTAGATAAATTAAATAACCAAAAAGAAAAGCTGTTAATTCTATCAGTTTCCGTTTTCCGTTTCCGTTCCGTATATTCCGTTTCCGCCGTTTAGCAACACCCTATTAATTTATATTCGTATAGTAAAGCACAATCGAAACACAGAGGCGGATTTAGGGGGGGGGGGCAGGGGGCCCGGGCCCCCCTTTTTGGAAAAAAAATTGGTTGCTTATATAGGGAATCATTGAAGTGTGACTGGAGCGGGCCCCCTCTTAGGTCAGTCAGTGGGCCCCCACTTATGTAAATTTCTGGATCCGCCACTGAAACACAGAAAGTTGTATAATTACACGTCGTACAGTACACAACCTTTGTGTTAAACTTGATATACAACTTCTAAAAAGAATCGAAAAAGATGACATGTAATAACCAAATGTGCCCTTTGAAAAGAATTGTATACTTCAATTTGGTTGTTATGCATAATATATTACAACGTACGTATACTACACTGGTTATTATTGACTACGGGTGAATTTTTATGATATAAATTGTGTCTTTCACGTCACGTCGATTAAAAAAACCACAACATCAGTATTCATTATTTGATCATCATCTATCATTTGTTTTCTAATAAATCCTTATTTTTCTTTTTATAAAAAAATAAGCGCACATGGATTAAAGCTGGTACTGATTCAATTATTGTGATTTTATATACTATATATAGACATGTTTATGAAATTTAAGAACTTTGAATAAAAGAATGCCTCATCACTCTGACTTTGAGATGAAGAACAGCAAAATAGGCGCTGCGCATTTGCTTTTGTTTTTTTCATTGCAGTGCATGTACCGATTTTGTGTCATGGATGGATACCCCATATCCTTTGATTTTCTTAAGTATCATTTTGTAATTCTATCTTCACTTTTTTCTAAAGAGAAAGTATATGGTAAGCATGAGTAGCAGTTGTATACGGATCAAACATAATTTAGAAAAACAATATCAACAAACTGAGTGTTGCGTTTTTAAAGCCAGTCAGTATTGTTATAAAATAGCATTTGCGGGAAAGGGGGAATAAGTCAATTTTAGAATCATGATCGAAGATATAGGACGAGGAAATCCGAATTTTAACTGTTCACCTGTATAACGTTCTAGATATTAACCCTTACTACAAAGACCTAGGAAGTAAACAAAACATCAACTAAAGTAATCAATGCACTGTGATCAATGTGAGTTTTATTTATGAAGTATTTGAAAATCATTATACATATTTCACGTATTCAAACCCTTTTATCATTTTTTTACAAAAATTGATAAATGAATGAACGGAAATTAAGGTATTAACTTAAATTTCGAGCGTTTGCTAATTTTGTGAAATACTGATAACTAACTCTTTTAATGAAGATATATAATGAAAGTTTTTTAAAAGGCATTACAGTAGACATATGATAAGATTTTACTCAATCAGCGTGCAACGAAATAAAAATAAGTTGATCAGGCGATGGCAATATATCATATGAGTCATCAGAACAAAACTTCAGAAAGTCTTGTGATACTGACAAACTTTCACATTGGACACCCACAGGGTATAAAGTGTATCATATATGAACACTTAACAAAATAAACCACATCAGAGAAGCCAGAATTTGTAAACAAAGGTAATCGGGTTTAAACTCCCCTTTTCATTATTTCATCTTAATATCTTCTTTAACTTCTTGTTCGCTGAGACCAAAACAATGTATGCTACAGTCATGACAGTGGTTGAAGTTTATATGTGCTACCCATATGAACCTCATGCCAGCACATTTTAGAATTAAACTATTTACCGGCTTTGTAATAACATGAGAACTACGCCGGGTGCTGAGGACGGGTGTCACATGTGGAGCAGGATCTGCTTACCCTTCCGGAGCACCTGAATTTTTGGTGCGGTTTGTGTTGTTTGGTCTTTAGTTGTCTATGTTGTACTATTATTAACCGATCTCTCATCGCTCCTGTTTCTGATATGTCGCGTGGGAGATCTAACGAAACCGGCTTTGAGGTCACATGTGAGTGAACTAAAAGTTATGAATTTATAAAGATATGCAAATGAGTTGACGACCTTTTAATAAGCCAATCAAAAAAGTTTATGAATTATTTTAACTAACGATTTCGTCGTAAATAAAATGAGTTACATCCCTTTGCCTTACGTTAAACTTCCAAGATTGTGGAAGACTCAACTTCATTGGTCGAAAAAGACACACCTACGAGGTCACTCACATGTGACCTCAAAGCGGGTTTCGTTAGATCTCCCACGCGACATATCAGAAACAGGAGCGATGAGAGATCGGTTTTTAATTAGATTGATTATTTGTCTGTTTGTCTTTTTCATTTTTAGCCATGCATGGCGTTGTCAGTTTGTTTCGTTCTATGGCGTTGCCTATCCCTCTGGTATCTTTCGCCCCTATTTTAAGTAGATGTAGTATATATCACGGCTACTTGTTTTTAACCGAGTAAAAAATAGAAGATATGCGGAAATCATGTGTGGACATTATGATGATGATGATAATAGGTGACTGTTGAATGTCCAGCGGAAACTTTAAACACATATTCGGAAAGAGAACATTTTATACATTTTTATGACTGAGAGATAATTGTAACAAAGGTAATATTAAAAAGGGATGTAGAGTGGTCCATTCCAAAAGCGTCTAGGGAGAATTGTTCAATAGTTAATTTCTATATACCCTTATTAAACAGTAGACTGCAGTACTGCCATGAGTCTTGTTTATTTACGAAACGCGCGTCCGACGTATTCATGCACATATCATAGTCTGATTAAAACCAATCCCTACTATCCACCAACAAACGAAAGAGTGGATAGTTGGGGCTGGGTTTTATCAGACCGACGTAGATCATGGATCATATATTTTTTTTTCAAAGGTTGTTCAAGAATGAAAGATAACATTTTTTTGAAAGTTGGTACGTCTGAAGCGCTTTTACTCTCATCAGGGACGCCCAAATACAAAGATATGAAAGCTAGTATGGATGTATAAATATCACGTGATAAGGGACACATATGTGTAACATTTAAAGGAATAGTCAAAAGAGAAGCGAAGGATACCAAAGAGACATCCAAACTCGTAAGTCAGTAATAAACCGACAACGTGACGGCTAGAAAAGAAAGACAAACATACAAACAACTGTACACAAAACTCAACAATGAAAACTAAAGTTGCAGTCCTTCATTTGACCTCTATATGTCTATTGGTTGTTTTGACGCTAGTTTCACTGTGCTTAAACGGCTGTGGAAGATGGAACCGCCTTGCGTCGGTTAGATACTTTTCTTCTATAGAATAACAATACCACGAATGCATCAATTAAACAACTGAATTTAAAAGTTGTATTAATCGTTTAGGGAAACCCCTAAACTGGAAAGGTGATTAAATTCTACAAAATAAACGATCAGAGCACGATTTAAAAAAAAACCACTTAGGCTGTCCGTAACTTCAAAACAATTTGTCCGTATCTTTTTTCATCATACCAATAGAGATGTCCGTAACTTTCAAAGAATCGACATAGGCGGATGTAATGTTTAAACTGATGATAGAGATTGCATCGAATACATATTCACAAAACGAAGTAGATGTCTAGTATGATATAATTCATTGGTGACTGTGAAATGTCAGGGAAATTTAAAACACATAATTACGGAAAGAGCAACATTTATGAATTTAGTTTCGATTGGAGTGATTTAACAAAGGTAAGTATTTTAAAAATCATTTAGACAGTGGTCAATTTAGCTCAAAAGCGTTTTAGGAGAATTTTTAATGTTTATTTCTGTTACATCCGTATTATCATAGACTAGTACTGCCATGGTCCTGTATTATTTACGAAACGCACGCTTCACACGATTATGTACATTATTAGCTGATAAAACAATATCCTATTCTGAATATATACAAAGAAAGAGTGATTTGAGGGCGTGAAGTTCTTTTAGCCGAAATCAGGGGGAATATGTACATCTTTTTTTTTACATAAAGGTTGTTCAAGAATAAAATAAATTTTTTATAAATTGGTAGTCTGATGGTTTATACTCATCAAGCCCAAATACAAACATGAAGCTAGTATTGGAGTAAAAATAGAAAAGGGGGATTGGTAAATTTAAAGGGCAATATCTAAATATTAACGTAATGTACCAAAGGACATCCACAACTCGTAATTAGTAATTTAAACTTCAACGTGACGTCTATGATATAGAAGAAATCAACTTCTAAAAATTAGTACAAAATACAACAATGTAAACTAAATCATTCATTTGACCTCTTATATGTCTTATTGGTTATTTTCTCTAGTTTATGTGCTGTATACGCTAAGATGAACGCTTGCGTGGTTTTTTTCTTAGGAATAACATAAGAATGTTATTAACAAGAATTTCAGTTTACATTTAATTTTAATGAACTTAAACTGAAGAAGTAATTAATTCTACAAAATTTAAAACGTCATTGGAGCAAAGATAAAATAACATTATGTCGTAACTTCAAAGCAATTTGTCGTATCTTTTTGCATCATCACAATAGAGATTGTCAACATTAAAGAACGACAAAGAGGATGTTGTTTAATGATTGATAAGATTGAGTCGGACATACATTTGACAAACTTAAAGTAGGTGTTAGTAATGACCTATAAACATGTTCATGAAACAATAATTCAAAAATATGAAAGCAAAACACAGATAATAAGCTAAAATGGGTTGAAATATTACTATTAAGGTAGCAATACACAGTTAGGAGTTTAGTTTCGCATTTTGGCCCTGTGGATTTTTCAAATAGGAAAGTTATTGTGTAATAAAATTCATTTTTAGACAGCTGAGTGTTAATTTAGCGTTCAAAGATGGTTTATAAGAGCATCAATATTATTTTTTACATGTTTTATGGGCTGTTTTCTGTTTGACAATCCGTATTTTCATAGCTAGACCGGCCATCGGTCCAGAAATTATTGTAATGTTTACAAACACTTTTTTTCTACACGAAGTTTTTGACGCAATTTTACAAAAAAATGAGATGAAAGACATATGATTTTCATTGGATTTGCTGAATGATATATGTACACAGTTTCAGAAAAGGTATTACTTCAAGCGATTGAAATTCTACTTTTAGCCAAATTTAGGGGAAATATGTGACATCTTTTCCCCCTTTTTGCAATATTTTATAACAAATAAATGCAGATTGTTGCCATGGATACACCTAAAATAAATTATATTTTACCATTTTATATACTGGATATAAAATCTATGGAAGATTCTGATTACATACATATCCCATACATGACACAACAGTAAGCTTGATATTGCAAGAAAGCAATGAAAAGGGGATGGTAAAATTTATAAGGGCAAATTTTAATATTTTTTTCTAACTGTTTATTGCTACCTTATGGCATACTTACCAAGCTCAGATTTGTATAATTTAAGACTTTTCATGCCACAAATCTATTGATATTTAGATTCTAAATCAACTTCTGAGGAAATTAAGTGTTTAAGAATTACAATACATGTTATTTTTATTGTTTACAGTCCTTAGCAACCAAAATTAGACATTTTGACACAAGTCTTATAATGTACTCTATCGGATTAACTCTTTCTTCTCATTGATTGGGGTGCGTGTAGTAGCCTAAGTATTGAACGCGTTGGTTTTTTTTCTTGCGAATATATCAAATTATTGTTTTAATCAAGATTTCATGTTACATTTTGGCATATTTTAAATGTATAGTTAAATCAGAAGTAAGAAATTGATTCCCTATTACCAAGTTTTTTAATCAAGTCTTTGGTATGCAATAAGCATA
Organism: Mytilus edulis; assembly: GCA_019925275.1. Classification (NCBI taxonomy): domain Eukaryota; kingdom Metazoa; phylum Mollusca; class Bivalvia; order Mytilida; family Mytilidae; genus Mytilus; species Mytilus edulis. The sequence goes on from CM034350.1 coordinate 90,143,981, forward strand.
AAGATTAACATTTTTATGCTTGAATTGCTTAATTTTGTACTATTTTGCATCATCAGAGATCTTATTAAGATTTTCAACATTGAAAAACTGACAAAGAGGTATAGTTTTTAAGATTTTGCTTAAAATTGAGGTAGAGACAAGATTTTACACTTTGACTTGGGAATTTCTTTAAAATCAGTTTTTGTCGCGTTTCAGTGTCAACTGCTCACCTTCATAAAATGTTCATTACTCAACCAATTTTCAAAAAATAAAAGGTCATTTTGCTCAATTTAGCTAGCAGAACACAGAAAATAAGTTAAAAGGGAGAATTTGAAAAAATATTAACTATTAAGGTAGCAATACACAGTTAGGAGTTTAGTTTCGCATTTTGGCTCCTGTGGATTTTTTCAAATAGGAAAGTTATTGTCTAATAAAATTCAATTTTAGACAGCTGAGTGTTAATTTAGCGTTCAAAGATGGTTTATAAGAGCATCAAGATTATTTTTTACATGTTTTATGGGCTGTTTTCTGTTTGACAATCCGTATTTTCATAGCTAGACCGGCCATCGGTCCAGAAATTATTGTAATGTTTACAAACACTTTTTTTTCTACACGAAGTTTTTGACGCAATTTTACAAAAAAATGAGATGAAAGACATATGATTTTCATTGGATTTGCTGAATGATATATGTACACAGTTTCAGAAAAGGTATTACTTCAAGCGATTGAAATTCTACTTTTAGCCAAATTTAGGGGAAATATGTGACATCTTTTCCCCCTTTTTGCAATATTTTATAACAAATAAATGCAGATTGTTGCCATGGATACACCTAAAATAAATTATATTTTACCATTTTATATACTGGATATAAAATCTATGGAAGATTCTGATTACATACATATACCCATACATGACACAAACAGTAAGCTTGATATTGCAAGAAAGCAATGAAAAGGGGATGGTAAAATTTATAAGGGCAAATTTTAATATTTTTTTCTAACTGTTTATTGCTACCTTATGGCATACTTACCAAGCTCAGATTTGTATAATTTAAGACTTTTCATGCCACAAAATCTATTGATATTTAGATTCTAAATCAACTTCTGAGGAAATTAAGTGTTTAAGAATTACAATACATGTTATTTTTATTGTTTACAGTCCTTAGCAACCAAAATTAGACATTTTGACACAAGTCTTATAATGTACTCTATCGGATTAACTCTTTCTTCTCATTGATTGGGGTGCGTGTAGTAGCCTAAGTATTGAACGCGTTGGTTTTTTTCTTGCGAATATATCAAATTATTGTTTTAATCAAGATTTCATGTTACATTTTGGCATATTTTAAATGTATAGTTAAATCAGAAGTAAGAAATTGATTCCCTATTACCAAGTTTTTTAATCAAGTCTTTGGTATGCAATAAGCATAAAGATTAACATTTTTATGCTTGAAATTGCTTAATTTTGTACTTTTTGCATCATCAGAGATCTTATTAAGATTTTCAACATTGAAAAATGACAAAAGAGGTATAGTTTTTAAGATTTTGCTTAAAATTGAGGTAGAGACAAGATTTTACACTTTGACTTGGCAATTTCTTTAAAATCAGTTTTTGTCGCGTTTCAGTGTCAACTGCTCACCTTCATAAAATGTTCATTACTCAACCAATTTTCAAAAATAAAAGGTCATTTTGCTCAATTTAGCTAGCAGAACACAGAAAATAAGTTAAAAGGGAGAATTTGAAAAAATATTAACTATTAAGGTAGCAATACACAGTTAGGAGTTTAGTTTCGCATTTTGGCCCCTGTGGATTTTTCAAATAGGAAAGTTATTGTGTAATAAAATTCATTTTTAGACAGCTGAGTGCTAATTTAGCGTTCAAAGATGGTTTATAAGAGCATCAAGATTATTTTTTACATGTTTTTATGGGCTGTTTTCTGTTTGACAATCCGTATTTTCATAGCTAGACCGGCCATCGGTCCAGAAATTATTGTAATGTTTACAAACACTTTTTTTCTACACGAAGTTTTTGACGCAATTTTACAAAAAAATGAGATGAAAGACATATGATTTTCATTGGATTTGCTGAATGATATATGTACACAGTTTCAGAAAAGGTATTACTTCAAGCGATTGAAATTCTACTTTTAGCCAAATTTAGGGGAAATATGTGACATCTTTTCCCCCTTTTTGCAATATTTTATATCAAATAAATGCAGATTGTTGCCATGGATACACCTAAAATAAATTATATTTTACCATTTTATATACTGGATATAAAATCTATGGAAGATTCTGATTACATACATATGCCCATACATGACACAAACAGTAAGCTTGATATTGCAAGAAAGCAATGAAAAGGGGATGGTAAAATTTATAAGGGCAAATTTTAAATTTTTTCCTAACTGTTTATTGCTACCTTATGGCATACTTACCAAGCTCAGATTTGTATAATTTAAGACTTTTCATGCCACAAATCTATTGATATTTAGATTCTAAATCAACTTCTGAGGAAATTAAGTGTTTAAGAATTACAATACATGTTATTTTTATTGTTTACAGTCCTTAGCAACCAAAATTAGACATTTTGACACAAGTCTTATAATGTACTCTATCGGATTAACTCTTTCTTCTCATTGATTGGGGTGCGTGTAGTAGCCTAAGTATTGAACGCGTTGGTTTTTTTCTTGCGAATATATCAAATTATTGTTTTAATCAAGATTTCATGTTACATTTTGGCATATTTTAAATGTATAGTTAAATCAGAAGTAAGAAATTGATTCCCTATTACCAAGTTTTTAATCAAGTCTTTGGTATGCAATAAGCATCAAGATTAACATTTTTATGCTTGAAATTGCTTAATTTTGTACTATTTTGCATCATCAGAGATCTTATTAAGATTTTCAACATTGAAAAACTGACAAAAGAGGTATAGTTTTTAAGATTTTGCTTAAAATTGAGGTAGAGACAAGATTTTACACTTTGACTTGGCAATTTCTTTAAAATCAGTTTTTGTCGCGTTTCAGTGTCAACTGCTCACCTTCATAAAATGTTCATTACTCAACCAATTTTCAAAAATAAAAGGTCATTTTGCTCAATTTAGCTAGCAGAACACAGAAAATAAGTTAAAAGGGAGAATTTGAAAAAAATATTAACTATTAAGGTAGCAATACACAGTTAGGAGTTTAGTTTCGCATTTTGGCCCCTGTGGATTTTTCAAATAGGAAAGTTATTGTGTAATAAAATTCATTTTTAGACAGCTGAGTGCTAATTTAGCGTTCAAAGATGGTTTATAAGAGCATCAATATTATTTTTTACATGTTTATGGCTTTTTCTGTTTGACAATCCGTATTTTCATAGCTAGACCGGCCATCGGTCCAGAAATTATTGTAATGTTTACAAACACTTTTTTTCTACACGAAGTTTTTGACGCAATTTTACAAAAAAATGAGATGAAAGACATATGATTTTCATTGGATTTGCTGAATGATATATGTACACAGTTTCAGAAAAGGTATTACTTCAAGCGATTGAAATTCTACTTTTAGCCAAATTTAGGGGAAATATGTGACATCTTTTCCCCCCTTTTTGCAATATTTTATAACAAATAAATGCAGATTGTTGCCATGGATACACCTAAAATAAATTATATTTTACCATTTTATTTACTGGATATAAAATCTATGGAAGATTCTGATTACATACATATGCCCATACATGACACAAACAGTAAGCTTGATATTGCAAGAAAGCAATGAAAAGGGGATGGTAAAATTTATAAGGGCAAATTTTAAATTTTTTCCTAACTGTTTATTGCTACCTTATGGCATACTTACCAAGCTCAAATTTGTATAATTTAAGACTTTTCATGCCACAAATCTATTGATATTTAGATTCTAAATCAACTTCTGAGGAAATTAAGTGTTTAAGAATTACAATACATGTTATTTTTATTGTTTACAGTCCTTAGCAACCAAAATTAGACATTTTGACACAAGTCTTATAATGTACTCTATCGGATTAACTCTTTCTTCTCATTGATTGGGGTGCGTGTAGTAGCCTAAGTATTGAACGCGTTGGTTTTTTTCTTGCGAATATATCAAATTATTGTTTTAATCAAGATTTCATGTTACATTTTGGCATATTTTAAATGTATATTAAATCAGAAGTAAGAAATTGATTCCCTATTACCAAGTTTTTTAATCAAGTCTTTGGTATGCAATAAGCATAAAGATTAACATTTTTATGCTTGAAATTGCTATTGTACTTTTTGATACACTATTTTATCAACAGAACTTAATTAAGATTTTGCTAAATCATGGATTTTCACTACTGAAAACAATAAGATTATAGTTTTTACCAATTTTAAATATTGAGCTAGAGAAAATATTTTAAAATTTACATTGAAGTAATCTGATTAACATCAGTTATTTTGGTTTCCATTCAACATGCTACACTATAACAATGTTCATTACTGAAATTTCAGAAAATAAAAGGTCATTTTGCCAATTTAGGTAGAAACCTTGAAATAATAAAAGGGCAGAATTTTAAATTTTTTCTAAACTGTTATTATTGACTACCTTATGGCATACTTACCAAGCTCAGATTTGTATAATTTAAGACTTTTCATGCCACAAATCTATTGATATTTAGATTCTAAATCAACTTCTGAGGAAATTAAGTGTTTAAGAATTACAATACATGTTATTTTTATTGTTTACAGTCCTTAGCAACCAAAATTAGACATTTTGACACAAGTCTTATAATGTACTCTATCGGATTAACTCTTTCTTCTCATTGATTGGGGTGCGTGTAGTAGCCTAAGTATTGAACGCGTTGGTTTTTTTTCTTGCGAATATATCAAATTATTGTTTTAATCAAGATTTCATGTTACATTTTGGCATATTTTAAATGTATAGTTAAATCAGAAGTAAGAAATTGATTCCCTATTACCAAGTTTTTTAATCAAGTCTTTGGTATGCAATAAGCATAAAGATTAACATTTTTATGCTTGAAATTGCTTAATTTTGTACTATTTTGCATCATCAGAGATCTTATTAAGATTTTCAACATTGAAAAACTGACAAAAGAGGTATAGTTTTTAAGATTTTGCTTAAAATTGAGGTAGAGACAAGATTTTACACTTTGACTTGGCAATTTCTTAAAATCAGTTTTTGTCGCGTTTCAGTGTCAACTGCTCACCTTCATAAAATGTTCATTACTCAACCAATTTTCAAAAATAAAAGGTCATTTTGCTCAATTTAAGCTAGCAGAACACAGAAAATAAGTTAAAAGGGAGAATTTGAAAAAATATTAACTATTAAGGTAGCAATACACAGTTAGGAGTTTAGTTTCGCATTTTGGCCCCTGTGGATTTTTCAAATAGGAAAGTTATTGTGTAATAAAATTCATTTTTAGACAGCTGAGTGCTAATTTAGCGTTCAAAGATGGTTTATAAGAGCATCAAGATTATTTTTTACATGTTTTATGGGCTGTTTTCTGTTTGACAATCCGTATTTTCATAGCTAGACCGGCCATCGGTCCAGAAATTATTGTAATGTTTACAAACACTTTTTTTCTACACGAAGTTTTTGACGCAATTTTACAAAAAAATGAGATGAAAGACATATGATTTTCATTGGATTTGCTGAATGATATATGTACACAGTTTCAGAAAAGGTATTACTTCAAGCGATTGAAATTCTACTTTTAGCCAAATTTAGGGGAAATATGTGACATCTTTTCCCCCCTTTTTGCAATATTTTATATCAAATAAATGCAGATTGTTGCCATGGATACACCTAAAATAAATTATATTTTACATTTTGGATATAATCTTGATTTGTTACTAATGCCATAATGACAACGTAGTGATTTGCAAGAGCATGAAGGTGAATTTAAGGCAAATTAATTTTTATGTTATTGTACCTAGGCTATCAAGTCAATTTGTATAATAGATTCATGCAAAATTATTGATATTTATTCTATCATTTGGATATTTTAAGATTACATCTTTTTTGTTTAATCTGACAAATTGATTTGACACAATTATTGCTATCGATTATCTTTCTTATGATGGGTTGTACCTAGTATGACGGTGTTTTTCTTGCGAATCAATATGTTAATCAGTTCTGTACATTTGCTTTATGTATAGTAATCAAAGTAATGTTCTATACAGTTTTATCAATCTTTGGATGCATAGCATAAGATTACATTTATGGAATGTTATTTTGATTTTGTCATCAGAGATTTATAATTTAACATGAAAACAAAGAGTATGTTTAGATTGCTATGAGTAGCAATTTCACTGATGGCATTTTTAATAGTTTGTGTTCTGTCAATGCACTTATAAATGTCATTATCAACCAATTTTCAAAAATAAAAGGTCATTTTGCTCAATTTAGCTAGCAGAACACAGAAAATAAGTTAAAAGGGAGAATTTGAAAAAATATTAACTATTAAGGTAGCAATACACAGTTAGGAGTTTAGCTAGACCGGCCATCGGTCCAGAAATTATTGTAATGTTTACAAACACTTTTTTTCTACACGAAGTTTTTGACGCAATTTTACAAAAAAATGAGATGAAAGACATATGATTTTCATTGGATTTGCTGAATGATATATGTACACAGTTTCAGAAAAGGTATTACTTCAAGCGATTGAAATTCTACTTTTAGCCAAATTTAGGGGAAATATGTGACATCTTTTCCCCCTTTTTGCAATATTTTATATCAATATAAATGCAGATTGTTGCCATGGATACACCTAAAATAAATTATATTTTACCATTTTATATACTGGATATAAAATCTATGGAAGATTCTGATTACATACATATGCCCATACATGACACAAACAGTAAGCTTGATATTGCAAGAAAGCAATGAAAAGGGGATGGTAAAATTTATAAGGGCAAATTTTAACATTTTTTCCTAATGTTTATTGCTACCTTATGGCATACTTACCAAGCTCAGATTTGTATAATTTAAGACTTTTCATGCCACAAATCTATTGATATTTAGATTCTAAATCAACTTCTGAGGAAATTAAGTGTTTAAGAATTACAATACATGTTATTTTTATTGTTTACAGTCCTTAGCAACCAAAATTAGACATTTTGACACAAGTCTTATAATGTACTCTATCGGATTAACTCTTTCTTCTCATTGATTGGGGTGCGTGTAGTAGCCTAAGTATTGAACGCGTTGGTTTTTTTCTTGCGAATATATCAAATTATTGTTTTAATCAAGATTTCATGTTACATTTTGGCATATTTTAAATGTATAGTTAAATCAGAAGTAAGAAATTGATTCCCTATTACCAAGTTTTTTAATCAAGTCTTTGGTATGCAATAAGCATAAAGATTAACATTTTTATGCTTGAAATTGCTTAATTTTGTACTATTTTGCATCATCAGAGATCTTATTAAGATTTTCAACATTGAAAAACTGACAAAAGAGGTATAGTTTTTAAGATTTTGCTTAAAATTGAGGTAGAGACAAGATTTTACACTTTGACTTGGCAATTTCTTCAAAATCAGTTTTTGTCGCGTTTCAGTGTCAACTGCTCACCTTCATAAAATGTTCATTACTCAACCAATTTTCAAAAATAAAAGGTCATTTTGCTCAATTTAGCTAGCAGAACACAGAAATAAGTTAAAAGGGAGAATTTGAAAAAATATTAACTATTAAGGTAGCAATACACAGTTAGGAGTTTAGTTTCGCATTTTGGCCCCTGTGGATTTTTCAAACAGGAAAGTTATTGTGTAATAAAATTCATTTTTAGACAGCTGAGTGCTAATTTAGCGTTCAAAGATGGTTTATAAGAGCATCAATATTATTTTTTACATGTTTTATGGGCTGTTTTCTGTTTGACAATCCGTATGTTCATAGCTAGACCGGCCATCGGTCCAGAAATTATTGTAATGTTTACAAACACTTTTTTTCTACACGAAGTTTTTGACGCAATTTTACAAAAAAATGAGATGAAAGACATATGATTTTCATTGGATTTGCTGAATGATATATGTACACAGTTTCAGAAAAGGTATTACTTCAAGCGATTGAAATTCTACTTTTAGCCAAATTTAGGGGAAATATGTGACATCTTTTCCCCCCTTTTTGCAATATTTTATAACAAATAAATGCAGATTGTTGCCATGGATACACCTAAAATAAATTATATTTTACCATTTTATTTACTGGATATAAAATCTATGGAAGATTCTGATTACATACATATGCCCATACATGACACAAACAGTAAGCTTGATATTGCAAGAAAGCAATGAAAAGGGGATGGTAAAATTTATAAGGGCAAATTTTAATATTTTTTCCTAACTGTTTATTGCTACCTTATGGCATACTTACCAAGCTCAGAATTGTATAATTTAAGACTTTTCATGCCACAAATCTATTGATATTTAGATTCTAAATCAACTTCTGAGGAAATTAAGTGTTTAAGAATTACAATACATGTTATTTTTATTGTTTACAGTCCTTAGCAACCAAAATTAGACATTTTGACACAAGTCTTATAATGTACTCTATCGGATTAACTCTTTCTTCTCATTGATTGGGGTGCGTGTAGTAGCCTAAGTATTGAACGCGTTGGTTTTTTTCTTGCGAATATATCAAATTATTGTTTTAATCAAGATTTCATGTTACATTTTGGCATATTTTAAATGTATAATTAAATCAGAAGTAAGAAATTGATTCCCTATTACCAAGTTTTTTAATCAAGTCTTTGGTATGCAATAAGCATAAAGATTAACATTTTTATGCTTGAAATTGCTTAATTTTGTACTATTTTGCATCATCGGAGATCTTATTAAGATTTTCAACATTGAAAAACTGACAAAAGAGGTATAGTTTTTAAGATTTTGCTTAAAATTGAGGTAGAGACAAGATTTTACACTTTGACTTGGCAATTTCTTTAAAATCAGTTTTTGTCACGTTTCAGTGTCAACTGCTCACCTTCATAAAATGTTCATTACTCAACCAATTTTCAAAAATAAAAGGTCATTTTGCTCAATTTAGCTAGCAGAACACAGAAAATAAGTTAAAAGGGAGAATTTGAAAAAATATTAACTATTATGGCATACTTACCAAGCTCAGATTTGTATAATTTAAGACTTTTCATGCCACAAATCTATTGATATTTAGATTCTAAATCAACTTCTGAGGAAATTAAGTGTTTAAGAATTACAATACATGTTATTTTTATTGTTTACAGTCCTTAGCAACCAAAATTAGACATTTTGACACAAGTCTTATAATGTACTCTATCGGATTAACTCTTTCTTCTCATTGATTGGGGTGCGTGTAGTAGCCTAAGTATTGAACGCGTTGGTTTTTTTTCTTGCGAATATATCAAATTATTGTTTTAATCAAGATTTCATGTTACATTTTGGCATATTTTAAATGTATAGTTAAATCAGAAGTAAGAAATTGATTCCCTATTACCAAGTTTTTTAATCAAGTCTTTGGTATGCAATAAGCATAAAGATTAACATTTTTATGCTTGAAATTGCTTAATTTTGTACTATTTTGCATCATCAGAGATCTTATTAAGATTTTCAACATTGAAAAACTGACAAAAGAGGTATAGTTTTTAAGATTTTGCTTAAAATTGAGGTAGAGACAAGATTTTACACTTTGACTTGGCAATTTCTTTAAAATCAGTTTTTGTCGCGTTTCAGTGTCAACTGCTCACCTTCATAAAATGTTCATTACTCAACCAATTTTCAAAAATAAAAGGTCATTTTGCTCAATTTAGCTAGCAGAACACAGAAAATAAGTTAAAAGGGAGAATTTGAAAAAATATTAACTATTAAGGTAGCAATACACAGTTAGGAGTTTAGTTTCGCATTTTGGCCCCTGTGGATTTTTCAAATAGGAAAGTTATTGTGTAATAAAATTCATTTTTAGACAGCTGAGTGCTAATTTAGCGTTCAAAGATGGTTTATAAGAGCATCAAGATTATTTTTTACATGTTTTATGGGCTGTTTTCTGTTTGACAATCCGTATGTTCATAGCTAGACCGGCCATCGGTCCAGAAATTATTGTAATGTTTACAAACACTTTTTTTCTACACGAAGTTTTTGACGCAATTTTACAAAAAAATGAGATGAAAGACATATGATTTTCATTGGATTTGCTGAATGATATATGTACACAGTTTCAGAAAAGGTATTACTTCAAGCGATTGAAATTCTACTTTTAGCCAAATTTAGGGGAAATATGTGACATCTTTTCCCCCCTTTTTGCAATATTTTTTATAACAAATAAATGCAGATTGTTGCCATGGATACACCTAAAATAAATTATATTTTACCATTTTATTTACTGGATATAAAATCTATGGAAGATTCTGATTACATACATATGCCCATACATGACACAAACAGTAAGCTTGATATTGCAAGAAAGCAATGAAAAGGGGATGGTAAAATTTATAAGGGCAAATTTTAATATTTTTTCCTAACTGTTTATTGCTACCTTATGGCATACTTACCAAGCTCAGAATTGTATAATTTAAGACTTTTCATGCCACAAATCTATTGATATTTAGATTCTAAATCAACTTCTGAGGAAATTAAGTGTTTAAGAATTACAATACATGTTATTTTTATTGTTTACAGTCCTTAGCAACCAAAATTAGACATTTTGACACAAGTCTTATAATGTACTCTATCGGATTAACTCTTTCTTCTCATTGATTGGGGTGCGTGTAGTAGCCTAAGTATTGAACGCGTTGGTTTTTTTCTTGCGAATATATCAAATTATTGTTTTAATCAAGATTTCATGTTACATTTTGGCATATTTTAAATGTATAATTAAATCAGAAGTAAGAAATTGATTCCTATTACCAAGTTTTTTAATCAAGTCTTTGGTATGCAATAAGCATAAAGATTAACATTTTTATGCTTGAAATTGCTTAATTTTGTACTATTTTGCATCATCGGAGATCTTATTAAGATTTTCAACATTGAAAAACTGACAAAAGAGGTATAGTTTTTAAGATTTTGCTTAAAATTGAGGTAGAGACAAGATTTTACACTTTGACATGGCAATTTCTTTAAAATCAGTTTTTGTCGCGTTTCAGTGTCAACTGCTCACCTTCATAAAATGTTCATTACTCAACCAATTTTCAAAAATAAAAGGTCATTTTGCTCAATTTAGCTAGCAGAACACAGAAAATAAGTTAAAAGGGAGAATTTGAAAAAATATTAACTATTAAGGTAGCAATACACAGTTAGGAGTTTAGTTTCGCATTTTGGCCCTGTGGATTTTTCAAATAGGAAAGTTATTGTTAATAAAATTCATTTTTAGACAGCTGAGTGCTAATTTAGCGTTCAAAGATGGTTTATAAGAGCATCAAGATTATTTTTTACATGTTTTATGGGCTGTTTTCTGTTTGACAATCCGTATGTTCATAGCTAGACCGGCCATCGGTCCAGAAATTATTGTAATGTTTACAAACACTTTTTTTCTACACGAAGTTTTTGACGCAATTTTACAAAAAAATGAGATGAAAGACATATGATTTTCATTGGATTTGCTGAATGATATATGTACACAGTTTCAGAAAAGGTATTACTTCAAGCGATTGAAATTCTACTTTTAGCCAAATTTAGGGGAAATATGTGACATCTTTTCCCCCCTTTTTGCAATATTTTATAACAAATAAATGCAGATTGTTGCCATGGATACACCTAAAATAAATTATATTTTACCATTTTATATACTGGATATAAAATCTATGGAAGATTCTGATTACATACATATGCCCATACATGACACAAACAGTAAGCTTGATATTGCAAGAAAGCAATGAAAAGGGGATGGTAAAATTTATAAGGGCAAATTTTAATATTTTTCCTAACTGGGGCAATATGCGCAATTGTTTCTCCATAGGCCGTAATGGTAACGTTTTCTTCTGTTGCTCAGCCCATATCGTAAACTTGTGTATGTATGATGGCTTGTTTCGAAGCTGAGACATTTTTACATATGTGGTTAAATTTTCGGGGTACGAAGTGTGATTCATTTTTCCGTAATTTAGCAAACCCCGAGTATCCTTTTGCGATGTGGCTCCTCATGGTAAAAAATCCCATTTTTAACACAATAAGTTCTTTGAAATTTTAATACTTTGAACACATTTAATAGCTCCATGGTTTTTACACATTTATTCTGTGTTCTCTTACTTTCTAAATTAACACTAATGGTTCAGCTCAGTCATTTGTTTATCATAGAAATGTGTCAAATATCACTACACAGAGATTTTTTGTTTACACGTGACTTTTGTGTTCCTCATTTGAAGGCGCATTAGGGGTATTGTCCCATATTGAAATCCTTAGTTCTGATTTTTCCAAATATTTTTAGGTGATCTTCATCGGTATGACATTCTGAATAAATCTGTGTATTTTTGTCCATTTCTGAAAAAAAATAAAGTCGTTTCAACACTATATGGCAATGACACTTTTATCGCTTTATTTATTTATTTTTAATACAACGTGTATGTACAATTAATTTCTTCCAGTATACCTTTACTAGTCCAAACAAGGACAAAACTTCTGATGATAACCTTAAATTACAATACACAGACCCTATTAAAGCATTCCATAACATTTTCTTGTGTCTTAAAGTGCATTTTGACAGAGAAATTATGCAAAAATGTAGATTTCATAAAAAAAATAAAAAAATAAATAACTATTCTTACTAGTGGACATCTGGTATATAATACTGTGGAAACCCCTCAAAACTACTGGGAAAGTCATTCTTATCATGTAATTAGAGTGCAATAAAGTGCAAATTTTCAAAACTTGTCCATTCACATAATTCTATTTGAGAAAAAAAGGCTTTTTACATGTATTTCAGTGAAAACCCTTTATTGGTGAGAAATCCACATGAGGTATTAGAGGAAACATTGTGACATCACACGTATTATGGCGTCATTAAATAACGACAGATCAAAATAGTGCTAAATAGAGTTTGCAGTGTTACATGAGAATCAGTTGCCGCAAGATTTAACTCGAAATGTTGAGTCGAAAAGATCAGTAACCAAGCCTTTTCATTTAATATCAAGACCATAGCAACAGTTTTCATATAAGCATATTTCTAACATTCCGACTGTAATTTCATTTGCACAAATACCATAAATAAATAATTTAGAGCTTACCTAATAAATCAAAATGCTTACCAGTTATTCAGGACTTTTTAAAACCTTTAGTTTGCCATCTCATGTTTAAAAGTAATGATATGTCTGGAACTGAAATAAGACAAAAAAATTTACTCAGGCTGTGTTATCATTTAATTTAAATACATAAGTAATATTGAGAGAGAAAAATCTAATTCTTGAAAGTTTTATCACAAAGAAAGAAAAATGCTTCTCCCTTGTGGCTTAGCCACCTTCATTTAAACTGTTTATATTAGAAGCAATGAGTAGTAGCTAACTAGCTTAATACATGTAGTTGAATAGCAATATTGTTTTCAAGAAGGTTTGACCCTCCCCCTTTTTCACTGAGAAATGACAATATCTTGTGTTTTGCTCGTGTGCATTAACAGTAGTATTTCATGATTTACTTAATACATGTACATGTTTTTTTTCTGTTTATTTGCATATGATATCTACTGACCAGGGTCAAATCATTGGATAAAAGCACATGTGCTAATGTATCTCACTTTAGTCGTGTGAAGTGTGTTATCTCCCTTGATTATCAGCTATTCCTGTAGACCAGAGTGATAATTACATAACAAAGACTATATTGTGTCATGTTTACTTACAATTTATATATATTACATGTAAGTTTTTTCTTGTCTTTTTCAATTAAATAAACAATTCCTTTCGGATCTCTCGGGGGTAAACAAAGTTATGATTGTGCCTAAAAAAAGTGTTCAGCCCCGTGCCAGTAATGCATTTTAAAAGCGAAAATTTCATTGAACTTTTGCTGTTCTGTATCAATAATATTTATCTTAAATCATTTATGATAACTAGGTATAAATAAAAAACTACTAACCATAATTTTCACAATTTTCTGTGGTGTACAAGGTGAAATTATCTAAAGATATCTCTGGATCTTTTCTTAGAAGATGGGGCAATATGCGCAATTGTTTCTCCATAGGCCGTAATGGTAACGTTTTCTTCTGTTGCTCAGCCCATATCGTAAACTTGTGTATGTATGATGGCTTGTTTCGAAGCTGAGACATTTTTACATATGTGGTTAAATTTTCGGGGTACGAAGTGTGATTCATTTTTCCGTAATTTAGCAAACCCCGAGTATCCTTTTGCGATGTGGCTCCTCATGGTAAAAAATCCCATTTTTAACACAATAAGTTCTTTGAAATTTTAATACTTTGAACACATTTAATAGCTCCATGGTTTTTACACATTTATTCTGTGTTCTCTTACTTTCTAAATTAACACTAATGGTTCAGCTCAGTCATTTGTTTATCATAGAAATGTGTCAAATATCACTACACAGAGATTTTTTGTTTACACGTGACTTTTGTGTTCCTCATTTGAAGGCGCATTAGGGGTATTGTCCCATATTGAAATCCTTAGTTCTGATTTTTCCAAATATTTTTAGGTGATCTTCATCGGTATGACATTCTGAATAAATCTGTGTATTTTTGTCCATTTCTGAAAAAAAATAAAGTCGTTTCAACACTATATGGCAATGACACTTTTATCGCTTTATTTATTTATTTTTAATACAACGTGTATGTACAATTAATTTCTTCCAGTATACCTTTACTAGTCCAAACAAGGACAAAACTTCTGATGATAACCTTAAATTACAATACACAGACCCTATTAAAGCATTCCATAACATTTTCTTGTGTCTTAAAGTGCATTTTGACAGAGAAATTATGCAAAAATGTAGATTTCATAAAAAAAAATAAAAAATAAATAACTATTCTTACTAGTGGACATCTGGTATATAATACTGTGGAAACCCCTCAAAACTACTGGGAAAGTCATTCTTATCATGTAATTAGAGTGCAATAAAGTGCAAATTTTCAAAACTTGTCCATTCACATAATTCTATTTGAGAAAAAAAGGCTTTTTACATGTATTTCAGTGAAAACCCTTTATTGGTGAGAAATCCACATGAGGTATTAGAGGAAACATTGTGACATCACACGTATTATGGCGTCATTAAATAACGACAGATCAAAATAGTGCTAAATAGAGTTTGCAGTGTTACATGAGAATCAGTTGCCGCAAGATTTAACTCGAAATGTTGAGTCGAAAAGATCAGTAACCAAGCCTTTTCATTTAATATCAAGACCATAGCAACAGTTTTCATATAAGCATATTTCTAACATTCCGACTGTAATTTCATTTGCACAAATACCATAAATAAATAATTTAGAGCTTACCTAATAAATCAAAATGCTTACCAGTTATTCAGGACTTTTTAAAACCTTTAGTTTGCCATCTCATGTTTAAAAGTAATGATATGTCTGGAACTGAAATAAGACAAAAAAATTTACTCAGGCTGTGTTATCATTTAATTTAAATACATAAGTAATATTGAGAGAGAAAAATCTAATTCTTGAAAGTTTTATCACAAAGAAAGAAAAATGCTTCTCCCTTGTGGCTTAGCCACCTTCATTTAAACTGTTTATATTAGAAGCAATGAGTAGTAGCTAACTAGCTTAATACATGTAGTTGAATAGCAATATTGTTTTCAAGAAGGTTTGACCCTCCCCCTTTTTCACTGAGAAATGACAATATCTTGTGTTTTGCTCGTGTGCATTAACAGTAGTATTTCATGATTTACTTAATACATGTACATGTTTTTTTTCTGTTTATTTGCATATGATATCTACTGACCAGGGTCAAATCATTGGATAAAAGCACATGTGCTAATGTATCTCACTTTAGTCGTGTGAAGTGTGTTATCTCCCTTGATTATCAGCTATTCCTGTAGACCAGAGTGATAATTACATAACAAAGACTATATTGTGTCATGTTTACTTACAATTTATATATATTACATGTAAGTTTTTTCTTGTCTTTTTCAATTAAATAAACAATTCCTTTCGGATCTCTCGGGGGTAAACAAAGTTATGATTGTGCCTAAAAAAAAGTGTTCAGCCCCGTGCCAGTAATGCATTTTAAAAGCGAAAATTTCATTGAACTTTTGCTGTTCTGTATCAATAATATTTATCTTAAATCATTTATGATAACTAGGTATAAATAAAAAACTACTAACCATAATTTTCACAATTTTCTGGGTGTACAAGGTGAAATTATCTAAAGATATCTCTGGATCTTTTCTTAGAAGATGGGGCAATATGCGCAATTGTTTCTCCATAGGCCGTAATGGTAACGTTTTCTTCTGTTGCTCAGCCCATATCGTAAACTTGTGTATGTATGATGGCTTGTTTCGAAGCTGAGACATTTTTACATATGTGGTTAAATTTTCGGGGTACGAAGTGTGATTCATTTTTCCGTAATTTAGCAAACCCCGAGTATCCTTTTGCGATGTGGCTCCTCATGGTAAAAAATCCCATTTTTAACACAATAAGTTCTTTGAAATTTTAATACTTTGAACACATTTAATAGCTCCATGGTTTTTACACATTTATTCTGTGTTCTCTTACTTTCTAAATTAACACTAATGGTTCAGCTCAGTCATTTGTTTATCATAGAAATGTGTCAAATATCACTACACAGAGATTTTTTGTTTACACGTGACTTTTGTGTTCCTCATTTGAAGGCGCATTAGGGGTATTGTCCCATATTGAAATCCTTAGTTCTGATTTTTCCAAATATTTTTAGGTGATCTTCATCGGTATGACATTCTGAATAAATCTGTGTATTTTTGTCCATTTCTGAAAAAAAATAAAGTCGTTTCAACACTATATGGCAATGACACTTTTATCGCTTTATTTATTTATTTTTAATACAACGTGTATGTACAATTAATTTCTTCCAGTATACCTTTACTAGTCCAAACAAGGACAAAACTTCTGATGATAACCTTAAATTACAATACACAGACCCTATTAAAGCATTCCATAACATTTTCTTGTGTCTTAAAGTGCATTTTGACAGAGAAATTATGCAAAAATGTAGATTTCATAAAAAAAAAATAAAAAATAAATAACTATTCTTACTAGTGGACATCTGGTATATAATACTGTGGAAACCCCTCAAAACTACTGGGAAAGTCATTCTTATCATGTAATTAGAGTGCAATAAAGTGCAAATTTTCAAAACTTGTCCATTCACATAATTCTATTTGAGAAAAAAAGGCTTTTTACATGTATTTCAGTGAAAACCCTTTATTGGTGAGAAATCCACATGAGGTATTAGAGGAAACATTGTGACATCACACGTATTATGGCGTCATTAAATAACGACAGATCAAAATAGTGCTAAATAGAGTTTGCAGTGTTACATGAGAATCAGTTGCCGCAAGATTTAACTCGAAATGTTGAGTCGAAAAGATCAGTAACCAAGCCTTTTCATTTAATATCAAGACCATAGCAACAGTTTTCATATAAGCATATTTCTAACATTCCGACTGTAATTTCATTTGCACAAATACCATAAATAAATAATTTAGAGCTTACCTAATAAATCAAAATGCTTACCAGTTATTCAGGACTTTTTAAAACCTTTAGTTTGCCATCTCATGTTTAAAAGTAATGATATGTCTGGAACTGAAATAAGACAAAAAAATTTACTCAGGCTGTGTTATCATTTAATTTAAATACATAAGTAATATTGAGAGAGAAAAATCTAATTCTTGAAAGTTTTATCACAAAGAAAGAAAAATGCTTCTCCCTTGTGGCTTAGCCACCTTCATTTAAACTGTTTATATTAGAAGCAATGAGTAGTAGCTAACTAGCTTAATACATGTAGTTGAATAGCAATATTGTTTTCAAGAAGGTTTGACCCTCCCCCTTTTTCACTGAGAAATGACAATATCTTGTGTTTTGCTCGTGTGCATTAACAGTAGTATTTCATGATTTACTTAATACATGTACATGTTTTTTTTCTGTTTATTTGCATATGATATCTACTGACCAGGGTCAAATCATTGGATAAAAGCACATGTGCTAATGTATCTCACTTTAGTCGTGTGAAGTGTGTTATCTCCCTTGATTATCAGCTATTCCTGTAGACCAGAGTGATAATTACATAACAAAGACTATATTGTGTCATGTTTACTTACAATTTATATATATTACATGTAAGTTTTTTCTTGTCTTTTTCAATTAAATAAACAATTCCTTTCGGATCTCTCGGGGGTAAACAAAGTTATGATTGTGCCTAAAAAAAGTGTTCAGCCCCGTGCCAGTAATGCATTTTAAAAGCGAAAATTTCATTGAACTTTTGCTGTTCTGTATCAATAATATTTATCTTAAATCATTTATGATAACTAGGTATAAATAAAAAACTACTAACCATAATTTTCACAATTTTCTGTGGTGTACAAGGTGAAATTATCTAAAGATATCTCTGGATCTTTTCTTAGAAGATGGGGCAATATGCGCAATTGTTTCTCCATAGGCCGTAATGGTAACGTTTTCTTCTGTTGCTCAGCCCATATCGTAAACTTGTGTATGTATGATGGCTTGTTTCGAAGCTGAGACATTTTTACATATGTGGTTAAATTTTCGGGGTACGAAGTGTGATTCATTTTTCCGTAATTTAGCAAACCCCGAGTATCCTTTTGCGATGTGGCTCCTCATGGTAAAAAATCCCATTTTTAACACAATAAGTTCTTTGAAATTTTAATACTTTGAACACATTTAATAGCTCCATGGTTTTTACACATTTATTCTGTGTTCTCTTACTTTCTAAATTAACACTAATGGTTCAGCTCAGTCATTTGTTTATCATAGAAATGTGTCAAATATCACTACACAGAGATTTTTTGTTTACACGTGACTTTTGTGTTCCTCATTTGAAGGCGCATTAGGGGTATTGTCCCAACTGTTTATTGCTACCTTATGGCATACTTACCAAGCTCAGAATTGTATAATTTAAGACTTTTTATGCCACAAATCTATTGATATTTAGATTCTAAATCAACTTCTGAGGAAATTAAGTGTTTAAGAATTAGAATACATGTTTTTTTTTTATTGTTTACAGTCCTTAGCAACCAAAATTAGACATTTTGACACAAGTCTTATAATGTACTCTATCGGATTAACTCTTTCTTCTCATTGATTGGGGTGCGTGTAGTAGCCTAAGTATTGAACGCGTTGGTTTTTTTCTTGCGAATATATCAAATTATTGTTTTAATCAAGATTTCATGTTACATTTTGGCATATTTTAAAAGTATAGTTAAATCAGAAGTAAGAAATTGATTCCCTATTACCAAGTTTTTTAATCAAGTCTTTGGTATGCAATAAGCATAAAGATTAACATTTTTATGCTTGAAATTGCTTAATTTTGTACTATTTTGCATCATCGGAGATCTTATTAAGATTTTCAACATTGAAAAACTGACAAAAGAGGTATAGTTTTTAAGATTTTGCTTAAAATTGAGGTAGAGACAAGATTTTACACTTTGACTTGGCAATTTCTTTAAAATCAGTTTTTGTCGCGTTTCAGTGTCAACTGCTCACCTTCATAAAATGTTCATTACTCAACCAATTTTCAAAAATAAAAGGTCATTTTGCTCAATTTAGCTAGCAGAACACAGAAAATAAGTTAAAAGGGAGAATTTGAAAAAATATTAACTATTATGGCATACTTACCAAGCTCAGATTTGTATAATTTAAGACTTTTCATGCCACAAATCTATTGATATTTAGATTCTAAATCAACTTCTGAGGAAATTAAGTGTTTAAGAATTACAATACATGTTATTTTTATTGTTTACAGTCCTTAGCAACCAAAATTAGACATTTTGACACAAGTCTTATAATGTACTCTATCGGATTAACTCTTTCTTCTCATTGATTGGGGTGCGTGTAGTAGCCTAAGTATTGAACGCGTTGGTTTTTTTCTTGCGAATATATCAAATTATTGTTTTAATCAAGATTTCATGTTACATTTTGGCATATTTTAAATGTATAGTTAAATCAGAAGTAAGAAATTGATTCCCTATTACCAAGTTTTTTAATCAAGTCTTTGGTATGCAATAAGCATAAAGATTAACATTTTTATGCTTGAAATTGCTTAATTTTGTACTATTTTGCATCATCAGAGATCTTATTAAGATTTTCAACATTGAAAAACTGACAAAAGAGGTATAGTTTTTAAGATTTTGCTTAAAATTGAGGTAGAGACAAGATTTTACACTTTGACTTGGCAATTTCTTTAAAATCAGTTTTTGTCGCGTTTCAGTGTCAACTGCTCACCTTCATAAAATGTTCATTACTCAACCAATTTTCAAAAATAAAAGGTCATTTTGCTCAATTTAGCTAGCAGAACACAGAAAATAAGTTAAAAGGGAGAATTTGAAAAAATATTAACTATTAAGGTAGCAATACACAGTTAGGAGTTTAGTTTCGCATTTTGGCCCCTGTGGATTTTTCAAATAGGAAAGTTATTGTGTAATAAAATTCATTTTTAGACAGCTGAGTGCTAATTTAGCGTTCAAAGATGGTTTATAAGAGCATCAAGATTATTTTTTACATGTTTTATGGGCTGTTTTCTGTTTGACAATCCGTATTTTCATAGCTAGACCGGCCATCGGTCCAGAAATTATTGTAATGTTTACAAACACTTTTTTTCTACACGAAGTTTTTGACGCAATTTTACAAAAAAATGAGATGAAAGACATATGATTTTCATTGGATTTGCTGAATGATATATGTACACAGTTTCAGAAAAGGTATTACTTCAAGCGATTGAAATTCTACTTTTAGCCAAATTTACGGGAAATATGTGACATCTTTTCCCCCCTTTTTGCAATATTTTATAACAAATAAATGCAGATTGTTGCCATGGATACACCTAAAATAAATTATATTTTACCATTTTATATACTGGATATAAAATCTATGGAAGATTCTGATTACATACATATGCCCATACATGACACAAACAGTAAGCTTGATATTGCAAGAAAGCAATGAAAAGGGGATGGTAAAATTTATAAGGGCAAATTTTAATATTTTTTCCTAACTGTTTATTGCTACCTTATGGCATACTTACCAAGCTCAGAATTGTATAATTTAAGACTTTTCATGTCACAAATCTATTGATATTTAGATTCTAAACCAACTTCTGAGGAAATTAAGTGTTTAAGAATTACAATACATGTTATTTTTATTGTTTACAGTCCTTAGCAACCAAAATTAGACATTTTGACACAAGTCTTATAATGTACTCTATCGGATTAACTCTTTCTTCTCATTGATTGGGGTGCGTGTAGTAGCCTAAGTATTGAACGCGTTGGTTTTTTTCTTGCGAATATATCAAATTATTGTTTTAATCAAGATTTCATGTTACATTTTGGCATATTTTAAATGTATAGTTAAATCAGAAGTAAGAAATTGATTCCCTATTACCAAGTTTTTTAATCAAGTCTTTGGTATGCAATAAGCATAAAGATTAACATTTTTATGCTTGAAATTGCTTAATTTTGTACTATTTTGCATCATCAGAGATCTTATTAAGATTTTCAACATTGAAAAACTGACAAAAGAGGTATAGTTTTTAAGATTTTGCTTAAAATTGAGGTAGAGACAAGATTTTACACTTTGACTTGGCAATTTCTTTAAAATCAGTTTTTGTCGCGTTTCAGTGTCAACTGCTCACCTTCATAAAATGTTCATTACTCAACCAATTTTCAAAAATAAAAGGTCATTTTGCTCAATTTAGCTAGCAGAACACAGAAAATAAGTTAAAAGGGAGAATTTGAAAAAATATTAACTATTAAGGCATACTTACCAAGCTCAGAATTGTATAATTTAAGACTTTTCATGCCACAAATCTATTGATATTTAGATTCTAAATCAACTTCTGAGGAAATTAAGTGTTTAAGAATTACAATACATGTTATTTTTATTGTTTACAGTCCTTAGCAACCAAAATTAGACATTTTGACACAAGTCTTATAATGTACTCTATCGGATTAACTCTTTCTTCTCATTGATTGGGGTGCGTGTAGTAGCCTAAGTATTTGAACGCGTTGGTTTTTTTCTTGCGAATATATCAAATTATTGTTTTAATCAAGATTTCATGTTACATTTTGGCATATTTTAAATGTATAGTTAAATCAGAAGTAAGAAATTGATTCCCTATTACCAAGTTTTTTAATCAAGTCTTTGGTATGCAATAAGCATAAAGATTAACATTTTTATGCTTGAAATTGCTTAATTTTGTACTATTTTGCATCATCAGAGATCTTATTAAGATTTTCAACATTGAAAAACTGACAAAAGAGGTATAGTTTTTAAGATTTTGCTTAAAATTGAGGTAGAGACAAGATTTTACACTTTGACTTGGCAATTTCTTTAAAATCAGTTTTTGTCGCGTTTCAGTGTCAACTGCTCACCTTCATAAAATGTTCATTACTCAACCAATTTTCAAAAATAAAAGGTCATTTTGCTCAATTTAGCTAGCAGAACACAGAAAATAAGTTAAAAGGGAGAATTTGAAAAAATATTAACTATTAAGGTAGCAATACACAGTTAGGAGTTTAGTTTCGCATTTTGGCCCCTGTGGATTTTTCAAATAGGAAAGTTATTGTGTAATAAAATTCATTTTTAGACAGCTGAGTGCTAATTTAGCGTTCAAAGATGGTTTATAAGAGCATCAAGATTATTTTTTACATGTTTTATGGGCTGTTTTCTGTTTGACAATCCGTATTTTCATAGCTAGACCGGCCATCGGTCCAGAAATTATTGTAATGTTTACAAACATTTTTTTTTTACACGAAGTTTTTGACGCAATTTTACAAAAAAATGAGATAAAAGACATATGATTTTCATTCGATTTGCTGAATGATATATGTACACAGTTTCAGAAAAGGTATTACTTCAAGCGATTGAAATTCTACTTTTAGCCAAATTTAGGGGAAATATGTGACATCTTTTCCCCCCTTTTTGCAATATTTTATAACAAATAAATGCAGATTGTTGCCATGGATACACCTAAAATAAATTATATTTTACCATTTTATATACTGGATATAAAATCTATGGAAGATTCTGATTACATACATATGCCCATACATGACACAAACAGTAAGCTTGATATTGCAAGAAAGCAATGAAAAGGGGATGGTAAAATTTATAAGGGCAAATTTTAATATTTTTTCCTAACTGTTTATTGCTACCTAACGTCGGGGTACCCGAATCGCCTAGTTCGGAGGGTTGTTTCCGATCATAGCAGATAAACTGTTGAAACATCATTGTTCGTTTTTATTTTTGAACAAGTAGACTAACAAGTATTTTTTACACATACATGTAGCATGTATACACTTACTTATTTTCTGCCAGCAACGACAAGGGTAGCGTGAATCCGGGATTTTGGAGGGGAACCCAAATTGCCCAGGCATGCAGTGGATAGACTATACGAGACTTAAGTGCACAAACCTTTCCCGTCTTTTTGAAAAAGCCAAAAACACTTTTCTCTCATCCCCACAAAAACAAATCCCATTAGCATTGACAGTAAAATAAAAGGGGTGTCAATCTGGACACACTGGGACGTTGCGCACGGTGATATTGCGGCACCCTGGCCAAGATTTACAGTAAATGGGAAAACTTAAAAAAAGGACATTTTGTATAAATGAATAAACCTAGTTTTACAGCTAGCTGCATATTTCATTTGTATGCAAGTTGCATTAAATCTCATTAAACTGAATAAAACTAAAAGACACAATAGATAAAAGTCAATGACAATAAAAGGAAAAGAGCAGTCAACATAGTGTAACAATTCGACATAATATATAAAAATATAAATAACTACGTAGGACAACAGGGTAATTTAATAGTCTAACAACCCCTGATAACATACAAACTTTAAGAGAGAAAAAAAAAACATACTAGGAAACATATTCAAAAATCATAACACTATAACTAAATGGTGGGATGTATAAATACCGAGCCGCGTCAAATAGTATTTATCAAAATACACATAGTAAGAAACAGAGGTGAAGGTAAACCGCAAACATATAATTAAACTCAAAACATTAAAGAGTATGGAAAAGCCTTGGTCTGACAAGCGAAAAACGTCGATAAGACGCACATCAGTAAATGAAAGTTCAAACCATAACCAGGATAGAGTACCACAAACCCCACATAAAACTTCTGTGGTGTAAGTATGATGCGTTAATAAAATCACATTTGGTGGTGAATGAGTAGTATAAACGGTCGCGAAGGTTACAAATATGATGTTAATTGTCTTCTAATTGTTGAAATTATCATTCTTTAAATTTTAAATCAAAAGTTACCCACATCTAAAAATAAAGTTACGGACAGTCTGCTTAGTTTCGATCAAAAAGTTACGGACATCTTATGCATTTTTTAAAGTTGACCTTGCGCTTTAGTGAACTCTATATTAACAAATTTATGGTAATTGTTAGTCATTTTTATATTCAATAATCCTATAAATATTTACATTCTGCATGAAAAACGTCGCAAAAGGTACATTTTGTATGAATTAAATATCAACGAGTTTAGAGTCCGCCATCTTGGGCTGTGGGTAACTTAAGTTACCCACAGCCGTTTAAGCACAGTGAGTTTACTGCCTAATTGACGCCCCCGCCCCTTATTTGGTTTTATATATGCATATTTCTATTAAAATTCCGTGTTAAATTTTGAATGGTTGTTTGATAAAAGATGTAGTTTTAAAACGCTTTGATTTAAGTTATGCTTAAGAAAAAAAAAACATGTTGCAGTAGCCATTGGGATTAAGTTTCTTTAGAGGTTATTTGAACGTCTTCACAAGATTCACTAGAACATCTGCAAATTTAAAATTATTTCTCACTTTCTTAGTTTATATTATAGTATGGATACCATCGAGGAAGATAAACCACTTTTGCCAGTACCAGATGGGTCCACTGAAAAACCAGTCATTGTTCGTCCTATGTTCCAGTTCATTACGCTAGAAATTATTGGCATTCTTCATTTTGGAGCATTGATGGCAATGTTTCCAATCCAACAGTTTTACGTTATAGACGAAATTGCAAAGAAATATGGAGAAGACGGTGAAAAATCAAACGTTGACTATTGCCCAAAAGGCCCTGTATTTTCCAACAGTACAAGTAATATCGTACAAGCAGAATCCGCAAACATATTGATGTATTTAGGATTCGTGGGCACGTTTATCGCTGTAATTCCTATTTTGGTATTTGGTTCACTCACGGACAGATACGGAAGAAAATTTCCATTGTATCTTTCAATGGTTGGAATTTTACTGAAAGAAATTGTAATGACTGTAACCGTTTACAAAGGGTTGTCACTGTGGTTTTTAGCTTTGGGTGAATTTTTCCTCGGCATCACCGGACATTTTGGTCTATTTTTAGCTGCAATGATGGGGATGATTGCCGATATTACAACTCCTGGTAAAGACAGGGCAATAAAGATAACAATATTGGAAGGAACTCTAGCCATTGCCGTAGCATTTTCGATATTAGGTATTGGATTTTGGATTAAAGACGGGAATTATAGACACCCATTGATTATGTGCATCGCATGTACCGTTTTGTCTCTAATATTAACATTAACATTACTGTCCGAGACGGCTAAAACAAACAAAAAGAAGGACAACAGAATATGCACGAAGTCAGTTATGTGCGCATGTTTCGATGTGTACAGAAATGGCAACAGGAATAGAAATAAAAAAATGTTGGTTGGACAAATCATATTTTGTATCAATGTTGGGGCACTATTGGGAAAATCTAACGTTGTCACTTTATTTCTCCTCCACAAGCCGTTGTGTTGGAGTGAGCTTCACGTTCAGATGTTCACATGTTTTCAACTGTTGGTGAACTGGGGTTCAATATTAATTGGCATTAGAATTTTACACAAATACCTTGCAGATTATACCATTATAATAGTAGGAACAGTGTCGGCCATTGCAAGTTCCGTCACTTTGGCTTTTAGTTCAGAAGACGGGATAGTTTATTTATGTAAGTATTTTTATAGCTAAACAATTTAAAAGAAAAAATTAAAAGAAAAAATTAAAAGAAAAAATGAGGGGATTGTGTCAGTAAAACACCAACCTTACTACACAGAAAAATACGAAGACGACTAGAGATAAACATATCGTCTTCAATTGTAGAGTATAAAAAGCTCTTGCTCGGCTCAAATAGAAAATGAAGTATAGAATATCGTTCAGCTGTCCGCATTGAGTTTGCTAAAAGCATTACGAGAACTACTGACAAGACTTGTCAGTCTTGAACACCTGGCCGGTTAAAATCTTTTCATCCTTCTAATTTATTTATTAGTGAATTGGCAAATTTCATAAATTTGACATCGTCTTTCTGAGACAGACTTGTTACTGTTTCATCAAAGTATGCAGTTAGCCTTTAAATCTGAACTTTAATTTCTTGATTTTTTAAACTTTATCATCCTTTATTAAAACAGTCAGCCAGATAAATACTAAGAGTTTTGTCTGAGAAGATACGATTTACGATTTACGGCCTGGACTTGACGAGCCCCCATTGCAGAAAATACTAGTACTCTTCGGTCGGTAGTTTGTATTTGTTTTTGATTTTGTTATTTGGTTTTAGCGACGTGCCGATCTTATGAGTTAACCAATTTAAGCACAATTGGTTTTCTTTTTTTCAGTTATTTAGCCCTTTAGCATGCCGTTGTCTTTTATAGATAGATATAAAAAAAGAGAATGAGATATAAAAAAAGAGAATGTGGTATGATTGCAAATGAGACAACTCTCCACAAGAGACCAACATGACACAGAAATTAACAACTATAGGTCACCGTACGGCCTTTAACAATGAGCAAAGCCCATACCGCATAGTCAGCTATAAAAGATATTTAGAAAATGGGTTACTCGTTGTTGAAAGCCGTACCATAGTTTTATATAGACTTAAGTGTTGTTTCATCTTCGGCATCTGGTCTCTAGTTGTAAGTTTACTCAATGGCAATCATATCACATCTATATTTCAATATAAAGAAACAAATCGGCTGAAAATTTTGATAAAATTAGCCCTTCGAACGATCTAATGTTGTTTTTTACCTCGTTATCAAAAGTGAACGACAAGAATGTATATTTCGTGTTATTCACAGATTCTATTGATATGTTACTGAAATTACAGTATATAGATATAAGAAGATGTGGTATGAGTCAGTGGCAGAACTTTGTGTAAGGTAGGAGTGACTGACCTAAGAGGTACCCGCTCCAGTCACGCTTCAGAGATTCCCTATATAATCAACCAAATTTTTCCCACGAAAGGGGGCTCGGCCTCCCAGCCCCCTGGATCCGCCTATGTTAGTGCAAAAAAAGAGAACTCTCCATCAAAGTCACAATTAGTTAAAAAAAATATAGGTCAAAGTACAGCCTTCAAACCGGAGCCTATGCTTGTATTTAAAATCATATAAATGCAGATCGTATGTACAAGTTTTACTTCCCGCTTGAAAACAAGATCTTTATTTTAATCTGATTGGTTGGTTTTCAAACAACTGAAAGTTCTTGATTGTTGACCATTTTATGTTAGTAAGCTAAGACAGTTTTGCAACTAACGAGACAGTAGCAAGACTTTCCAATTTGTTTCGATGGCAGATTTGAATCTTGACTCTGATACCACCCTACTACATAAATCACACCGTTATAAGTGTCTCTTTTGAGCTCACTACACTACAACAAATCCAACATGAGTAGACTGTGATATAAGAAAAAATGAAGGAGTGTGACTCATTTAATGGGGAAGCTTGTCTTCTCTGTGGCGTAATAAAATCAACGGTACCAATTTTGTTGCAGCAGATGCGCATTTCGACAAAATATGTCTCTTCAGTGATGCTCGTGGCCAAAATATTTGAAATCCAAAGCTTATATAAAAGATGAAGAGCTATAATTCAAAAGGTCCAAAAAGTATAGTCAAATTCGTGAAAGGAATCAGAGCTTTGCATGAGGGAGATACATTCCTTAATTTATAATAATTTCTAATATTTTGTAACAGCAAATTTAAATAACACAAAAAATCCGTATTTTCATGCCAGTACCGAAGTACTGGCTACTGGGCTGGTGATACCCTCGGGGACTAATAGTCCACCAGCAGAGGCATCGACCCAGTAGTAGTAATAAAATCAACGGTACCAATTTTGTTGCACCAGATGCGCATTTCGACAAAATATGTCTCTTCAGTGATGCTCGTGGCCAACATATTTGAAATCCAAAGCTTATATAAAAGATGAAGAGCTATAATTCAAAAGGTCCAAAAAGTATAGTCAAATTCGTGAAAGGAATCAGAGCTTTGCATGAGGGAGATACATTCCTTAATTTATAATAATTTCTAATATTTTGTAACAGCAAATTTAAATAACACAAAAAATCCGTATTTTCATGCCAGTACCGAAGTACTGGCTACTGGGCTGGTGATACCCTCGGGGACTAATAGTCCACCAGCAGAGGCATCGACCCAGTGGTAGTAATAAAATCAACGGTACCAATTTTGTTGCACCAGATGCGCATTTCGACAAAATATGTCTCTTCAGTGATGCCCGTGGCCAAAATATTTGAAATCCAAAGCTTATATAAAAGATGAAGAGCTATAATTCAAAAGGTCCAAAAAGTATTGTCAAATTCGTGAAAGGAATCAGAGCTTTGCATGAGGGAGATACATTCCTTAATTTATAATAATTTCTAATATTTTGTAACAGCAAATTTAAATAACACAAAAAATCCGTATTTTCATGCCAGTACCGAAGTACTGGCTACTGGGCTGGTGATACCCTCGGGGACTAATAGTAAAACGTCTTTCAAGGAATACACATCCAAGATCATAAACGTACAAAATTAAATTAAAAGGAAAACAAATCTACGATACATGCTATTTTTGTGCGTAGGACGTGTGTTTCCGGACTAAAGCAGTGGGTCAAGTTCTTTTGGTGAATGGAAGGATTGTAAGGTGTACATGTCTGTCTCGCAATTGTGATATGACCTTAACCTAATTTACATGGTTCATTGGTTTAATATAAAAAAGAAGATGTGGTATGATTGCTAATGAGACAACTCTCCACAAGAGACCAAAATGACACCGAAATTAAGTTCAGTTTTTGAGTTTTGGTCTGTTTTCCAAATACTTTATGTAGTAGGTCAACGGTATTTGGAATATACAATTATTGTATTGTAAAAGATACATGTCGGTTTGGAAGGAATCATCTAACCATTACCTCATTTTCATGGTTCATTGTTCAGTCTTTTTAAAACAAAATTGGTGTGTTTTCAGTAACCATAAGCAATAGCTATATAGGTCTACTATATTTTGTGTATGGAATAATTGTATTGTTTACATGTCTGTCTGCCGACAGGATTTATCTGACCTTGACCTCATTGTTATGCAACTTTAAAAAGTGTAAAATGTATGTGATGATTGTAGTAAAACCTTTATTTTATAAATTTCAATATTAAATAAATGTTCAGTAGCTGAGGGCTGACATTTTAGCGTGTGCACTCTTGTTTATATATACTAAGGAACATTTTTTTCAGTAGTATTGCTCAACGCTTTTGGTCTCTGTTTGATTCTATTACTATGTTACAGATGCAGTGATTGGTATTATGGCAGTCTCGATTTCACCCTTACTCAGATCTGTTCTTTCAAGGCTGGTGTCACCAGATGAACAAGGTAAATATTTTGTTCATACTTGTCAGATCATGTCATGTGATGAAAAAGACAATGTTTGTGTCATTCAATGAACATGTCAAATGATGAACGATAGGCTGATTTTAGAGGGGCAATAGGGGGTCCGTTAACATGTTAACAACACCTCGATTTTGGCAAAAACAGTTAACAAAAAATGCAAAAATGCTGTTAACAGTTAACACAGTCGGTTGAAAACAGTTAACAGTTTACATTTATCTCAGAAAACAGTTAACAAGACCTTGAAAAAGGCCAAAACAGGTTAACATAAAAAGGTATTGCCGCCCTCATTTTAGTAGCCTCTTTTCACTCGATAAACAGAGTAATCTTTTGCTTAAGTAAGAATCTCTTGAGAAACAGAGTTATGTTTTTATCCAGGCTTTTATCAATAAACGAAAAAGATAAAGGGTCAAGCCCTGCAAGCTTAAATGGAAGGCATTTGAAATATGGTAGGTAAAACAGCCGCACCATTAAAAAGGCGACTAGATACAAAATCCAAGCTACAGCAGTATTTTCCCAGTATATCACTAAAAGTTCATGTCTCGATTTTACCCTTACTTGAATCGTCATAACATTCTATTTTTAGGGAGCCTTTTTGCTTGTATTGGTAGTTCCGAATTATTGCTGACGTCTCTTGCACAGCTGTTTTATGGTTTCATTTACAAAGAATCTGTTAGTTATCTTCCAGGGTTGGTGTTCTTGATAACTGCTGGAATTCTAGTCATAGAATTCTGTTTATCTTTGTAAGTATAACCTTTAATGTAATTATTCACTTTTCATTAGCTCACCTGGCCTGCAGTGTCATGTGAGCTTATGCCATCACTTGGCGTCCGTCATCGTCCGTAGTCTGTCGTCATGGACTATTTCAAGAATTCTCACCTCTAAAACTATTTGACAAAATCCGTTCAAACTTTAACTGAATGTTCCTTAGGGTATCTAGTTTAGAAATTGTATCCGAATTTTGATCCATCAACAAACATGGCCGCCATGGCTAAAAATAGAACATAGGAGTCAAAAGCAGGTTTTGACTTTCATCTCAAAAACTAAAGCATTTAGAGCATGTCTTGGTGTGTTGGTTTTTGTGACTTTTGCATAGTAAACAGATTATTATACATGTTAAATTGAACCGTTTTCATGGTAAGTCAATGATATTTGGTATGAAGTTGTATTATCATTTGCAATATCATTTCAATGAAGGCGGTATGACCCCATCACCTCTGGTTGACTTTGAAACTTTTGTTTAGATAAAATGATAAAGACTGTGTTTAGGTTAGTTTAAGGGGAACCATTTATGATAGGACCAATATAAAAATCAATGATATTTGGTATGCAGTTGTATTAGCATTGGCATGTCTCATTTCTACTGAAATTATTTTGCCCTGCATCATCAGTCATGGTAAATTGACTGAATGGTTTACATGTTAAAAGTATTGCAGTTTTCAGGCAAGACATATTTATGTGTTAACCACCACAGTAACTGAGATTTTACTGTATTTTACTGATAAATAGACTAGTGGGTTTAGGCAGTCAACATAATACTTTTACAATGACAGCAGTAGTCGCTGGCGACACATAACTTTTCCACAGAACACTTTCTACATTTTTTTTAATATTACAATTTTCCGAAAAATACCTACATCTATTCCTTATATGGGGAGTTTTTGCTGAAACCTTTTTACAGTTTTTGAAAGAATTTTGATTCATAAAAGCAAAGTGTACGACATAAAACTAATAAATATATATAAGAAGTTGTGATATGAGTGCCAATGAGACAACTCTCCATCCAAGTAACAATTTATAAAAGTAAACCATTATAGGTCTTCAACACAGAGCCTTGGCTCACACTAAACAGCAAGCTAACAAGCATACATCTTCATATCAATTTAATAATTAAAAATTAGTTATAACTTATTACTGATCAGATCGCAAAAAATAGATACCAAGTACTAGCTGTTTGAATTTTCAACATCTTCTCCAGATTTCTTTGCATCTTTATCTATTTATACATAAAACTGTTGGTTGGGAGCATTACCATCAGAGCACCAAAAATAATCATTTTAAATGAGAGCTAATTCAAAGGCAATAAGATTATCAAAATCAATTAAGAGCACATTACATACATGTATACATTTTTGTAAAAATTCAACATAATCATTATATTAAATATCTGACATATGATACATTTTATTTTATTTTCAGAGTTCTATATAGTATTATGTCCTCAGAACCAGTATCTGTAACAGAAACAGTCATAAAGGTCTCCTAATATCAGTAACATTGTTTGAAATCTCTGGATTATAAGATAGTACATGTAGTTGAAATCTCCAATATTTAAGATCTGTGATTCTATATTAAAAATAATTGTAAAATATCCTGTATTTGAGACCTGTACATATAAGAAACAATGATTGAAATCTAATTAATTTAAGGCATGTCTCCCTAATGCATGAAATCTCATAAACTTGAAAAAATGTCTCCCCTATATATGCTGGTAATTTAAATGTTTAATCTTTCAATTTATAGCAGAAACAGTGGTTGAAATTTTCTAATATTTTAGACAATGAGTGGTTAAGAATCCCTTAATTTTTAGATCTGTCTCTATGTTATTTTGTTACGTACCAGACATATGGTTGAATCTCCTTTATTTAGGATTTGTTGGTATTTATACGGAACAGGAATAGAAGGTTGTATAGATTAAAGAACAAAACAATAGTTGAAATCTGGTGTCTAATAGATTGACCATAGCTTATTCTTTTACTTATATAAAACTCTGTGTACTTTCTTATGTATAGTGCTAATGCAACTAAATCACTATGGACATAATTAAGCATTGAGTAACTTGGTTTAGTTTTGTGTACATATAATATCTGATTTTCATTAGTGAAACATGGCTGTAAAGTAAAACACATTCCCAAGTCGTTTGAGCGATTGAAAGTCTTGTGTTCAAATGATTTTTTTTTTCATTTTGATTTATTTTCAAAGACAATTGGTGGTGTGTTAATGGCATTTTAATACCACCCTCCAATCTACTTCAAGAATACTGCACAATTCAGCATTACCTTGGAAATCATGACCTACTTTTACATTTACAAGCATTAATATTTACAAAGATAGGCTATTCATAACATTCTTTAGTGTATATTATTTTGGGATCTCCCTTTTTTTCTGGATTTCATCTCATGTTTTTAGAATTGTACATCTAGCACCTTCGTTATATTTTAATGTAACTTAAGTAAGTAATAATCATTTATAAGAGAGACTTGATTTATTAGATCAGATCTGAAGGTTCTCAATTTGTTGTGTTCATTTGATTGTAATGATACACTTGATCTTTATTTTTATTATTGAAATACCATATAGCGGCTATTTTCGATTTTATGAATAAAGTAAAAAATATTTTGGAGGTTAATATTTTGCAGTTATTATTTTAGCAGATTCAAAATTTTTATCAATACATGGAGAATTTTAAATTGGCGGAATTTATTTTGCAATTTTGTTTTATCCGCGAAAATAAAGGGAAATTTACACCCAGCGAAATATCCAGCTACACGTTTTTATGTGTTATTTTGAGTTGTTATTTTTTACATTCTGTGCTTTAAAACATTTGTTATTTTGTTACATTCTGTGCTTTAAAATTTTTATTTTGAGTGATTTTTGTTAGATCTGTTTTATTAAAAAGGTAATGCTGTTGTATAAATTTGCATTTTCTTTTGTGGATGACTTGTATAATCATGTTTTTTTTTATCAATATTCATGTATAATATTAATGGTATTATTAGTAAAAATATACAGCGAAATAATTAACATGTACATTATTGGTGGAATAATTAAAAAAGAGGAATTTGGTTTGATTTTCAATGAGACAATTATTAACCAGAGCTCTATAGAAAATTCTTCATTTGATTATAAGGAAAAATGAACAGGGTTGATATCAATAGTAACCTACAATAATATATTACAATAAAGAACATTTTCTTTAGACATAAGCAAGATAAATATAGTTCACATCATATTCTTTTTTATTTGTGAAATAACTTATTCCTATCATTCATTACAAGGACATAATGCCAACTGAAAAAAAAATCTGATGTTTCCCTTTTTGAAAACTTGGTTTTTAAGATACCATGATGTAATTTAGAATTAAGAACTTTCATTTAATGAACAAATTAATGTGATTAAATCTTCAAATCATTTATATTTTAACAAATTTCCAGCATTTTTGATTGATTTCAATTTGTTTTAATTTAGCACATAAAGGAGAAATAACTCAGTAATTGTATAAAACATAAAAGAATCCACTTGAATTTTTTTCTATTTTATGGTAAAGCAGACAAAAAAATATTGTAGCAGAATCCCAGTTCCATATTTTGAAAGCATTGATAAAGATCTATCTTTTCATATTTTATTACAAAACTCGATCATTTAGTTTACCTTCTATTTACTATTATAGTTTACAAAATGTGTTATATTTCACAAACTGTTGACTTGATGACTTACTATTTTTATTATATTTTGAACGTTTCACAATAGATACTTCATTTTGGCAAAGTTTGAAAAAATCTACCCTTTTTTGTTTAAACTCTCTTTCTACCTTTATTGTTTATGTTTAAATCTTTAAACTACATTTTTGTGTGTAGTTGTGTTGTTGATGCATTGTGTTTTTATTCTGAGTTGTTGTATTTAGAGATTTTATTATTTATGTTTGTTTTTAATTCTTTCTTGAATATATAGCTTATAACTTAGATTAGGCAATTTTCTTGGTAAACAACTATTTTGTGACTTTATTATTTAAAAAATGAGAAATAAATTATATATCTTGCCCCAAATATATTGAATGAATTATATTAATATAAACTGCCCACATGACCAGAAAATAATTCCCAAGCTCTATAGAAAATTGCTTCATTTGATTATAAGGAAAAATGGACAGGGTTGATATCAATAGTAACCTACAATAATATATTACAATAAAGAACATTTTCTTTAGACATAAGCAAGATAAATATAGTTCACATCATATTCTTTTTTATTTGTGAAATAACTTATTCCTATCATTCATTACAAGGACATAATGCCAACTGAAAAAAAAAATCTGATGTTTCCCTTTTTGAAAACTTGGTTTTTAAGATACCATGATGTAATTTAGAATTAAGAACTTTCATTTAATGAACAAATTAATGTGATTAAATCTTCAAATCATTTATATTTTAACAAATTTCCAGCATTTTTGATTGATTTCAATTTGTTTTAATTTAGCACATAAAGGAGAAATAACTCAGTAATTGTATAAAAACTTAAAAGAATCCACTTGAATTTTTTTCCTATTTTATGGTAAAGCAGACAAAAAAATATTGTAGCAGAATCCCAGTTCCATATTTTGAAAGCATTGATAAAGATCTATCTTTTCATATTTTATTACAAAACTCGATCATTTAGTTTACCTTCTATTTACTATTATAGTTTACAAAATGTGTTATATTTCACAAACTGTTGACTTGATGACTTACTATTTTTATTATATTTTGAACGTTTCACAATAGATACTTCATTTTGGCAAAGTTTGAAAAAATCTACCCTTTTTTGTTTAAACTCTCTTTCTACCTTTATTGTTTATGTTTAAATCTTTAAACTACATTTTTGTGTGTAGTTGTGTTGTTGATGCATTGTGTTTTTATTCTGAGTTGTTGTATTTAGAGATTTTATTATTTATGTTTGTTTTTAATTCTTTCTTGAATATATAGCTTATAACTTAGATTAGGCAATTTTCTTGGTAAACAACTATTTTGTGACTTTATTATTTAAAAAATGAGAAATAAATTATATATCTTGCCCCAAATATATTGAATGAAATATATTAATATAATCTGCCCACATGACCAGAAAATAATTCCATTATTAAAATGGCAGACACAGAAATTATAAAAATATGCAATATGTTTAAACTATGCAATTGTAATTTCTGGTTGTTAATTATTTGAATAAAATTGATTTATACAAGACGACAGGTTTTATCTTTGATATTCTATGCTTTTAAAAAAACTTAAAAAAAGATAGTTGCGCTGTATCATGATATAATTTATTACTTAACTAACAACAGGAAAAGAATTCAATTGTTTTGTGGTCTTTTTATTCAGATGATTTTTAGAAGAAGCTTAATTATTAAGTTAAAAAAAATTCATAAGTATTAATAGGGGATGTCTATATGTTTAATCCCAGAGTGAGACCAATTGTAAACGCAAAAAGATATTATTCTGTTTATCAGAAAAATCTAGTAAATATAAAGGACTTCAGACTAAACTGGACCGAACTCTTTCCCAGAGTCTTATTTTTCATGATAGATTTTGTGACTGCTTTAATTAATGAATCTGTCACATCTATATATGAGAGGGGGTAGGAGGGGTCCAGATCCCGAAATCCCGGGCTTAAAAGCATGAAATCCCGAGATCTCGAAATTCGAAAAAAAGAATTCCCGGATCCCGAAAGGGTCAATCCCGAAATCCCGAGCTTAAATACACCCGATCCCGGAGTCCCGATAAAGAATTAAAAAGAAATGATATTAATCATCTGAAATATGATAAATTGACCATGTGACTACATGTGATCTTATTATATATACATGTACATGTCTCTCCCACTAGACCCAGTCTGTATATATTATCGATGAGTCATGATCAGAACATGTATATCTTAAACTACCCTGGAAGAAAACAACCAGAATCTTCGTAAACAACAACATAAAACAGCTGTGCAAGAGACGTCAGTAACATTCAGAACTACCGATACAAGCAAAAAGGCTTCCTAAAAATATAATGTTATGACGTCATAGTAAAGCTGTGGTCACACCTTACCGGATAGCACGAACGGACGCCTAACGGATGAAAATAAAAGTTGTCCGTTGACAAAATTGTTATCCGTTGGGAGTCCGTTGATGTACTGACCAAATAAAACTGACGCGTAACTTATGCATAACGGACACACACCGGATATGCAACGTACGGAAACGCACCGGACAGAACGGATGTCGAACGTACATCCAACG
The DNA here is from genome assembly GCA_019925275.1 of Mytilus edulis. Taxonomy (NCBI): domain Eukaryota; kingdom Metazoa; phylum Mollusca; class Bivalvia; order Mytilida; family Mytilidae; genus Mytilus; species Mytilus edulis. The sequence goes on from CM034350.1 coordinate 90,180,744, forward strand.
GTGGAGTACCGCATAAAAAGGACACCTAACGGAAGCGTACTGGATAAAATGGATGAACAAGATCAAAGGAAAAATCAAAGGCGACAATAATAATACATGTTAATCGTCCATTCGTTTGATGTGTTTTGTCATTTGATTTTGCCATGTGATAAGGGACTTTTCGATTGAAATTTCCTCGGAGTTCAGTATTTTTGTGATTTTACTTTTTTTTTTCCGCATAAATATTAAAAATATTTCTGTGTAACTGGTTTTGGTTTGTTCTTCAAAATGCCGCCAAAGGGCAGTGTCTGGCCTAAATAAGAACTGTTTGATAGTGAAGACCTTCCCCTACTCTTCATCCGTTTTATCCGTTATACGTCCGGTAGAAGTCCGTTTCACATTCGTTCAACATTCGTTTTATCCGTTAAACGTCCGGTAGAAGTCCGTTGGTAAATTTGTCTACCAGACCTCCAACGGATGTATAACAGACAAGTAACAGATACAAAACGGAAACGAATGGGACGAATACTGTATAAAACGGACGCCTACCGGACGTTCAACGGACACTTTATCCGTTAGACGTCTGTTCAAAGTTTTGAACATGCTCAAAATTTTCCACCAGACAGAACGGACGTCGACGGATAAAACGTACGCTAAACGGACATGAAATGGATATGGACGGACGTCTAACGGATAAGGACGGACGTCTAACGGACATGTACGGATTGTAAAAAATCGTTAGGCATCCGTTCGAGCTATCCGTTAAGGTGTGACCGAGTCTTAAAGGTTAAATCGCGACATGAACATTCCTTTAGTGACATAATGGAAAAATTACTGATGTAGCTTGTTCCTTGTATCTTCAATGCTAATTCAGCTGCATACTACTGAATAATACATGACCAGCATGAGTGGTTCCCCAGAAACTGGCATAATCACAAACTAATACCTAGTTGACGACACCGCCGCCGAAAACAGTATAACTATGTCTCGCTTTTATTCCTTCAAGACAATATATAAACTGATGTATCTGGAAAGCGTCTCTATTTCTTTTTTGAGCTTCTTCAAATTCAAACTGAGGTCCATTCCCATGAATTTATTTTCCAGTGACAATGTGGAAGCATGGGGTAAGTGAGTGCGCTCAGTGAAGTTCTTATGATGTTATATATATTTATGTGAAATCCTTTGTTTATTTAAGGATTTGATGTGGCAATGATTTAATTTTTATCATTTATTTCGGGGCCATTTAGTTGAAAACCACATGGCGACCCTTTAATGATGGCATTTTTGCCATTTTCTATTTCATTTGAATGGTGTCACCTTATATCCTTTTTTAATATTCTTGTTAGATTGAAAACTGTAGGACAGGTCTATATTGGTTATTGTGGATTTCAAAAGATTTAAATAGTATTGGCCTTTTTCTGATTCTGAGAAATAACATTTACACATTTGATGAAATCGTCAATTCCATGGTTTTTGTTGGTGTTTAGAAAAGGTACGGAAGCTAAAGGTGAATCTCTGTATCTCTACCACAAGGTTTCGTAAATTGGACAAAAACTGGTGTACTGTTACCATATTGCTCCAAATTAGAACTATCGAAACTTTCTACACCATAATACTGAAGATCAAATTCTGGTATTGCACCAACTGGGTTTTGCAGCTGGCCTGCTACCAAAAGAGCCGATGGTGATTACCTAGTTGTACTAGTTCGATGACATGACCAAGCTTCTACCCAAATTTCTATTTTCCTGATGATATCATCCATGATTATGTAATGCAGTACTATCAATTGCAACTCGTCCGATGGGTCAAAAACATATACATTTTTATAAATATCCTCCATATGAAAAAGAACATAGATGATACATCTTCATTTTTATATATAGAACGCCTTGGTATAGATCAAGTCTTGCTAGGTCCTGTAATCATGCTTCCTTGTCCATTTAATCCTAGAATGAAATCGACAACAAGGATAATACCTAAACCTTTGGTGTTCAATAGCGCAAAGTCCAGTGCGAAAACATTCGAAACCTGTTTCCGATTTCTTATTGTCACAACATTTCATGAACATTATCAATCGGCTGTAACCGTCAATTTTAACGACAATAATGAATAATCTATAAGATGGTTGTTAAAGGTTTACAATGTTAATACTTGTAATGTTTCCTTTTCCATAATATAAACATTCCCGTTTCCTTTTTGAATCGATAAAAAACTTCAGATTCAACTGATGTCCTTACTTAGCTACATTAAGATACTGTACTAGAAGGAGCAATAACCAAAATGGCACAAGAGTTTGATCAAGTAATCCGGTATGTTTAGTTTTTGTATTTACTGACATGTTTCTTTGCTTATGTCTATATATATCACATTTTCTTTATGGGTCGATGATTTGTTTAATATAGTACGTGTATTATATTCGTATGTAGCAAAGCACAATCGAAACAAAGAAAGTTTTATTACACGTCGTACAGTACACAAACCTTGTTTTAAACCTGTTTTACAAGTGTCACATTATTATCAATTGTGTCTATTGAAAAGAAACAAGTTAAGACAATTGTATATTTCAATTTGGTTGTATGCATAAAATATTACGTATTACTTGTTATGATAGGCTATGGGTGAAATTTTATGATATAAATTGTGTCTTTCACGTTAGTCAATTTACTCCTAAAAATATATTTATTCATGACTTGGTAATTTTCTATCATTTGCTTTCTAAACAAATACTGATTCTAAACCGTGCATTTCTTTTATTGAAATAAGTGCACATGAATTTATCAAAGCCGGTGTCCTATAGCCATTCTTCCCCCGTCCAATTTTCCGGGGGAAAATCTGGATCGATCCAATATTTCCCCCCGGAAAAAATGGTATGATCCAACTTTTCCCCCCTAACCGTTATAGGGGGAAAACGAGGATCAGGCCAATTTTCCCCCTTTGCAGCATAAGAAGCTAGTTTTTTCCCCTTGTAATATAACATCGGAGACGTCAGTTAGAAATATTTATCCTAATAAAACAATATCAATTTTTGTATTAGTTTAGCGGTTTCAAAGCTTCACGGAGTCGTATTAATATACATTTGATATGTAATTATATCATATACATGTGCATTTATGTTATATTTATACACACGAAGCACATTCTGATGTGGTGATCAGTATCATAAGATCCATTCTCTCTCGTTAACCCTTGGTATCATTGACCAAATTAATACAATTACTTAAACACTTTCTGGTCAGTTTGAAGATTTTTCCCTGGACAGGCGTCTTTGAGGTCTCTAACATACTATAATGAAATGACTTTACATGATAAATCATGTTTGCACCACAAAGTAAAAGAACCCATCAAAGGCATGGGTAGAGAAAAATTCTGATCGTCGCCTTAAAGTTTTCATTCAAGAGAAGTCCAATACGGATGAAACTTCATCAAACCTAGAGGAGATATGTACACCCTCTCCGTAACCAGCATGGTAGTACTAGACGTGAAAGTACAGGAACTATCCCCATTAGTGTGAGCTATAAAAGATCTACAAATATATCCCGCCTGCTCTAAAGGTGCATAGGGTCGACCACGATCTAGCACTATAATGATATAAATATCCACCAGAGTTACATTGACGTGGTAGTAAGTAATTAAAGACCACCATACAGCCTCCAACAATGGAAGAAAAAACATATAGTTGGCTATAAAATGCCCCGACCATAAAAATTTGAAAACAATTAAAACAAAACTAAGGACCTTATTGATAACAAAATAATTTACGAAAAACAAATCGAAAGACATGAACCATGAACAACAGCCACTGTACTACATGAGCATGGCTTTGGAATGGGCATTGGCACATAAACAATGTGCTGGCCATAAACTCAACCTTCCCAAATGAACCCAACCGAGGACAGCACAACGCATGAAAAAAAACCCTGTAAAATATCAGTTACAATTGGCTTCCCTAAAAATGTTGGTACGGTGCACAATAAACGGTAATTTATAGACAGACTTGTCGACATATAGACAGGCCTGCAGTTGAGAATGTAGAAAGACTAGGAGACACAAAGAAAGACAGATTTAATAGTTGACACATAAACAGACTGATAGACCTGTAGACAAACTTGTGTTATTGCAAAGGAACTAAAATTTTGTATAAATAAACCTTTTTCTAACACTGTTCGGTTTAATTTTCAGACGTGTATATAAGTACATGTAAAGAAATCTATAATATAGGGGGAAAGTTTGGCATGGGGAAAAAGTTACTATATGTATACATATTGTCAAATTTCCGCGGGGGGAAGAATGGCAATGTTCCAAAATTTCCCCGGAGGAAATATTGACTCATGCCAGTCTTTCCCCCGGGGAAAAACTGGCATGGGGGAAGAATGGCTATATAACACCGGTACTGATACAATTATTTATGAGTAATTTTATATACTTTATAGATATGTCTAAGAAATTTAAGAATTTTGATTAAAAAGAAGGCCTAATCAACCCTATGTATTTCCCCGGAATATTCACTTAGCAACATAAAAATAAAACCAGGAATTAATCATTAATGGGGTCCAAATTTTCGCCATTCAATTTTATATTGGTTGGCCTTAGAAACACAACCCTAGATTATTCTCTTTAATTCACATTTTCAAATACTTAGTCTAGTATGCAATTTTTGTTAAACAAACTTATGAAGTTTGAAAAAAATTGACAGTTCAAAAGTTGAATTGATTACGTCATTTTTTTATGTTCATATTATGTGGTATACACTGACACCACATGCACTCGTCTCAGAAAAAACATCTCCTATATACCTTTATATTACAAAGGTATATAGGATTTTTTCTGAGACGAGTGCCTGTGACTGACACCCTGGTTTTCCTCTTTACCAATGAATATGCTACCGTCAAAACCAATGGCTGCCTAGAACCAACGCCAGAATGATAGTCAGAATGGGCAACCAATTCTGTTCGGCATGTTTTTGGGTTCTGTTTTGCACCTTCTGATTTTGCCTTCGTTCCACCCATTACAGTGTGTTTTGGCAATTTTGCAGGTGAAACTTTAAATGTTTTTCTGCAGTCGATTCTTTGGTAGTTCAGTTTTATGGGAAATATTTATGTCATACATCTGTGCGCAATGGCATTCGGCAATTTGATTACCAGTTGAAGTTGCGATCACAAATGACGTTACGTAATCAAAATTCTACTATTGAAGTTGCATTGTCACTACATTTTGATCTAGTCATTGATGGTCATCAACAAATCCCGTCTTCTTGTATCGTTGTCGGACGGACAGTAAAACGAGTTTCTGACGCCAAAGGACAAGGTATGATAAGAGGCGTTTTTGGCCCCCTTCCGAAATAAGTTTATATATACATCGTTGATAGCCTTAGGATAGAAACTCTTAAAAACTATGATTTTTTTATGTTCCGGTGAAAGGAAGGTTGCCTAGCAACGGTTTTAATAAATAGCCAAATTATCACATATGCATTGCTTTCTCATTACACATTAGCATAATTAAAAATAGTATTGTTTGTTTAACAATAACTTGAGTTTGCAAAGGAAAAGTCACTTCAATTTCAGTTTAAAAAATGCTTAGCAACAACCTAGCAACAAATATTTTCCCTAGCAACGGTTCAAAAATTTGTAATTTCGGCTATATGAGGTATACATATAGCAATATTTAAATATTTAGCTACCGTAAATGACTTTTCTTTTGTATATATGATGTCTGAGTCATCATTATTTTTTTCTCAAGAAAATGAAATTGACCATAGCAACCAAAATGTTGCTTAGCAACAGCCGAAAAAGATAGAAATCAAATTGAACTACAGAAAAAAAAACTATTTTTAATTGTACAAATTAGAGTAATTAAGGAATTTCTCGCTACATTGAAGACCTGTTGGTGACCTTCTGCTGTTGTTTTTTTTATTTGGTCGGGTTGTTGTCTCTTTGACACATTCCCCATTTCCATTCTCAATTTTATTATAGAAAGGTTAAACATGAAAGAATAACCAGAAGTAAGAAATGAAAGTAAGTCAATTGTATATCATGCCGATAAAAAGATAAGCAACCAAAACAGTGCTGAGCAACGATTATTTTTGTTTTTGGTATCATATTTATATCTTGATAAAGTTAATAATAAAAATCATATGCTGTTACCAAAAACAGTGTTGAGATCTCAAAAAAAAAGGTTTAACCCGGCAGCATTGAAGTTAGGAGCCTCTGACCTTTGTAAGTGTTTTATGATTTTTACTTTTAGTTTCTTGTGTATAATTCGGAGTTTAGTATGACGCCAAATATTACTGAACTAATATACATATTTGATTAGGGACCAGCTGAAAGATGCCTCAGGGTGTAGAAGTTTTTCGTGGCATTGAAGACCTATTGGTGGCCTTTAGTTATTGTATGCTCTATGGTCGGATTGTTGTCTCTTTGACACATTCCCCATTTCATTCTCAATTTAGTTTTTAAATAAAAGATAGCTATCAATGAATTGGTCTCTTTAATAAAAAAAACCCCAACATAAATACAAATTATGTAAGAATGTGTCCCCAGTATAGTATACCATGAAAATGGGGCAGGATCTATAATTTGGCATTAAGATTAGAAAGATCATATCATACGGAACATGTGTACTAAGTTTTAAGTTGATTGGACTTCAACTTCATCAAAAATAACCTCGAAAAAAACCTTTAACAGATGGACGAACAGACGGACGGGCGGAAGGATTAATGGACTAACGAACAGATGGACGCACAGACCTGAAAACATAATGTCCATAAATGAGGCATAAAAAACTTCAAGTTATACTAGAAGTGGCACACTTATAATTTATAAATAATAGTAAAAGTTTTGAATATAACATTTCACATTTACATAATGATTACCGGTACATTAAAAAAGCTCAGATGGATTAAAACTACTATTGAAGATTCAGTAACAGATTTATACAGTATGTATAGCAAATATGTATAGCCTGTACTATGCCATTGTTTGTCACTTCAAGAATCGTACACTGTGAACTTGTTAACACTTAACACAATATTTTAAAGAAGGAAATGCTGAAAACAAAGTTCAAAGTTTTCGATGAGGTCAGGGTTTAAGACGATAAAAACTCATGAAGATTTGTGGACGAAAGAGGCATGAACATCTTCAAGCTTCTCTACAAATATATTATTTCTATTATATATATCCTGAAATTAGCACATTGATCGCCGGTGTATAGAATCATGTGCAATCATACCACATCTTCTTATCTTATCCAAAATGTTATGCTTTTTTTAATGAAACAGTTATTGGTAAGTAGTATTTTATACCCCAAATCATTTAAATTTGATAAGAAACGTAGACATACTTTATTAAAGATCATTAAAGGGTTTAGGTGGCCGAGTGGTCTAAGAAGTTACTTCTATAATTACTAGCTAATGAACACTGAAGTTGTGAGTTCGACCCCCGCTCGTACGGGTGCACTCGTTTTCAACCTTAATTTCTCCTTTCAATGTTGATCTATTTATTATTTTCATTCTGAATGTCCAGCCAAAAGGTTTCAATTTTCAAGATTTACAGCCGATTATATTGCGTGTGTAGCCAGGGTATAGTCTTTGGTAAGCTTGCTTGTTAGCTGAACTGTGAAGTCATTATTATTTCAGGATTACTACCCTCTTTTCGAAGTAGCATAGTCCATTAGATAGAAAGATTGGTAATCTGCTGGAGTAGAATATTCTTAAAGGAGGGTAGTTAACCTGACTAACAATGACTTTATGGTTCATCTAACAAGCAAACTAACTTGGTATTACCTTTGACTTCACACTCAATGATGTCGGCTGTAGTAGTCACCAAGTTCTACCATTCTGGTATTGAATACATATTTGAAATTACTAAAAAATCTTATTTATTGCATTAGGGACATTTAACTGTAGTACTAGTCTTGCAATTTAGTCTTCAATAATGTATTTAGCATGTGAGAGGGAAAACAAGTTCAACTACCGTTTTTGGTGAATATTCAGCAACTACCCTAATTGTTTTTTAAGAAGCAAGAAATATTGACAAAGTCCAAAAGCCTGACATTTTTAGAATATTTGAAAAGTATAAAAATCTGGTGGCAATGCATGCTTCAATTATGTGTACAATAAAGCTTTTAAAGCTGTATCTCAAAAACTGTAGGATAACCCAGTGGCGGATCCAGGCCCACTCTTTGCCAAAGAGGGGGCCGATTTTGTCACACTTCAGTGATTCCCTATATACGCAACCATTTTATTTCTCAAAAGGGGGCCCGGGCCCCCTCCTCCTCCCCTAAATCCGCCTCTGTAACCGACTCTAAATATATATCATGTATATAGCTTGTACCAAAAAGTAAATGTGTCAATATAACGGACATTAAAAGAAAATTTAAAAAAAAATCAAAACCCTGTAGACATACACACCTCTATTATAAATAAAAAGCTTTTTAGGTCAAAAACTGAAGGAGATAATTAGACGTTTATGTCCGGACAGAAACAAACGGACGGATGGATGGATTGATGGATGGATGGATGGATGGATGGATGGACGGACGGACGGACATATCTAAATGAACGAACGCGCTCGACATTAAAAAGTAAAATCTGTTAAAAGTAATTTCGCTATAGCATGTTTAATTTGAAAATCCAAATAGGAATAAGATCTGAGTCAATTGAATGCTACATGAAATTGTGTACTTTTATTTTATGGTTACAGTTTGTCAAAAGAGTGCTCTGACACATATATAAGAAAAGTCATTAGCGTACCGATATATGAAAATGCTGGAACACATAATTTACAGTATAGTATAAGCGTAGTTAACTTAATTTGGGTATCAACTGCTCTTCACATGGAATTATGTTTATAATTACATTTCATACTTTGGATTCAGTACTGACTGCTCTGTGCTCTGATACATAACGTATTAGATTAGTATTGTATATATAAATTTAGGTCTGTCATCAAGTCGTAGTAATATTTTTACATCTCCATTTACAAGGCCGACACTCGGCTAACCGAGAGATAGGTCGGTTAATCTATATTGAGTATGCGGCTATATCGGCGGTGGGTCTGTTAATCGGGTTGGCTAAAGTCTGTTAATCAGGTGTTATCGTGAAAATCAGTGCAAGGTCAGCATGTTTCATTGTGTAACTTTTTAATTATATTTATATCATAAAAACTATTTATGTCTGACAAAATGATTTGGAGCACTGAATCCAGTGGTGTAATTATTTTTTTTCTACCTTCAATAAACGATCTATAAAATGAAAAGGCGAGTTACTCATCAGTAAATTTATACACATTTTACACACACAAAATGTACACAAAAATGACAAGTTGGTTGAGTTCACTTGCATGCAATCTTTTGAACATCGCAAAAAGACTGGCATTATGTTTGTTTACCATATTAACATCAATATGTGAAAAATCTACACGAAAAACTGTTTTTTGGTGACATAAATTAATTTTTGATAAAAATATGGTCTGTTAATGGGTCGGATGTATAAAACTCGGTCTGTTAATTGGTCTGTTAAGAGTTATGAATGACATTACTAGTATAATTTAATTGCTGTATGGGGTGTTATCTGAATAAAGAGATAGGCCCAAGATTAGTGGCTAGAATAAATGGAAACACACTTTTTAGAACCAAGTACTACTTTGTGTCCTTTATATCATATCTTAAAAGGGTTTTTAGCCTTTTATCTAAAATATTGCTATGCGAACAAGCATAAAAACCGCATACTTGCGCGACGCCTTTTCGTTTTACTTAAAATTACGCTGGCTATGCATATTTTTTAATGGTGGAAAATGTTCTATGATAGATATCATTTTGTCAGACACTTTTCTTTTTTTGATGTGATTCTCATAATGTGCCAAAAAAATCTGTATATTTAACAGAGTTTAACATTAAATTGTGAGTTTTACTCTTAACAGACGTATAACCAACCCGATTAACAGACCCACCGCCGATATAGCCACATACTCAATATAGATTAACCGACCTATCTCTCGGTTAGCCGAGTGTCGGCCGTGATTTAAGAATGTACTAATATATGGCCAATGCACATTTTTTTACTTTCAAGCATTACACTATCGAAGTATGTTTCACGAAATAGATAGGATACATAAATCTATTTTTCTGTAGATGGTTATATAGAAAACTTCAAAGTGCAAAATATATAAGTTCAAATGAATGATTTTCTTCAGGACTACAACAAGAGTTTGAATATATTGTGAATTTATTATGAAATTTGTTTGTAAGATTTCGTTGAATATTTGAAAATAATAATGAATAAAAATTAATTCATCTTATTTCAAGGGACACAACTCTGTATTTGGCTGCACAGTATTAGACTATTTTGATTTACATGGGTCTAATTTCACGTACAACATATTTCTTTAAGAGAGTGACATGTCTTGATGACTGGATACGGCGTTATAAGTACGTGATATTCTGATCGATTATGTATCCCGGAATAATTTCTTACCCGTGCCGTTCCCTATGACGTATTACAATGACCTGCCAAAATAATGTAAACAATCGGATTATTTTTCAAATTTTTAGACATGAGCGCCAACGTAGACCACCATGATATTTTATTAAGGGAAAGATACAGAAGAGTACAGTTGATGGTTCAAAATTCCAAGATGGTCTACGTTGGCGCTGATGTCAAATTTCGTCTCCGAACATGACAAAATTGTAGATTTCTTACACTTTTCGTCATTTTAGCCCTTTTAAGGTCCAAGTTTGAACATATTTGAGTACATAACATCTAAAAATAAGGTTCTACAGGGACGAACAGATACTGAAGTTCATTACACAAGCGTGATGTGTTTCAACTTTAAAGTTTAAAAATTCTGGAAAAAGGGGGGCCAAAAACGGCCCTTATCATACCATGTCCTTTTCTGGTTGCAGCACGCTCACGTTATGGGCTGATTTAGTTTTTATTCCTCAGTCGAGATGCAAAATTGTTTAACTGATTTAAGTGTGGCCAAGGATTAAAAGAACTGTTTCACGAAGGAAAAAAAAATGAAAAAATATTTTATGGGTCCCATATTTCGCATTAAGAAATTCGTGCGACTTCATGATAATCCGGTATGTTTGATAACCACAGGTACATGTATTAAAGGATAATACGGTCAGATGTTGATTTTTTTCTAAAGAGAAAGTATGGTAAGCATGAGTAGCAGTTGTATAAGGATCAAACATAATTTAGTAAAAAAATATCAACAAACTGAGTGTTGCGTTTTTAAATTCAGTCAGTATTGTTATAAAATAGCATTTGCGGGAAAAGGGGGATAATCATGCCCGAAGATATAGGATACATAAGGAAATCTCACCGGTATAACGTTCTAGTTATTAACCCTTACTACATAGGCCTAGGAAGTAAACAAAACATCAACTTAAGTAATCAATGTGAGTTTTATTTATAAAGTATTTGGAAATCATTATACATGTTACACATATTATTTCACATATTCAAACCCTTTTGTCATGTTTAACGAAAATTGATAAATGAGTGAACGGAAATTAAGGCAACTTAAATTTCGAGCGTTTGCTGATCTTTGCTTTGTGATACTGATAAATAACTCTTTTAATGAAGATATATAATGACAGTTTTTTAAAAGGTATTACAGTATGCACATGATCAGATTTAAATCATTCTGCGTGCAACGAAATAAAAATAAGTTGATCAGGCGATAACAATAAATAATGAGTCATCAGTCAGAACAAAACTTGAGAAAGTCTTGTGATACTGACAAATTTTCAAATTGGACACCCACGGGGTATAAAGTGTATACATGAACACTGTACAAAATAAACCACATCAGAGAAGCCAGGACTCGTAAACAAAGGTAATCGGGCTTAGACTCCCCCTTTTTTTTTTATTTCATGATAATATCTTCTTTTTAAAACTTGTTGCTGAGACAAAAAAACTATACTAAAGTGGTTGAAGTTTATATGTGCTACTCATATTAACCTTATGCCAGCATATTTTATGTAGATACAGTATATGGAGGCAAATGAGGCAAATGCCTCACTTTTGAAACGACGACCAAACTTTCGAAGTGTCATTTTTTTTTAATTATGTATTTTACATTATCAATATGCGAGTTTCGAGTTTCAAATTATCTACCGGCACACTACATACAGTGTGTCCAATCTGCAGCAGCAATTGCAGCTTTTACCATAGCAGTGACGGTAAAAAAATAAGTGTTCCGAATACAAATCAAAATAAAAAAATTGAAACAAATCTTAATGTCGTTACAAAACTGGTTGAAGACGGGTTCTTTAAAGAGAAAAAAAGATGAAAAAGGTAACTCATGAGTATAAACACCCCCTATAAGTATGCTGGCTTATTACTTTCCTTGGTTTATTTTTGAATCGATATCGCTATAGCTACCAATGTTTACAATATCAACTCACTGAACAACAAATGCTAATCGTTAAAATAATTCATTAACCTAAAATAATAATTATTCATAATTAATTTAAACAAAATCATGAAGCGCCTATTCCACGGAAGTATTTGATGTATAAGGCAATTACTTGTTTCCGGCCACCCAGATGAAAATAGAAGATTATGTGAAAATCTACGGGGCGCCGAATGTGACTTGTGGTTTTGTACAAAATTCCATTCTGTCATAACAAAATCATTTTTGTCTTACAAAACTATGTGATACAGACTTGTTTTATGAGAACTTCAATTTTGTGATGACATAATTCATTTTTGTAGACAAAATTCATTTTTGTAGACAAAATTCATTTTTGTAGACAAAATTCATTTTTGTCATGACAAAAGTCAGTTTTTTCAAAAAGGTATGCAAAAATAAACTTATTTGCATACAAAATTTACTTTTGTTACCTGATATGGATATTAAAACACAAAAGTCAATTGTGTGAGACAAGATTCAATTTTGTGAGACAAAATTCAATTTTGTCAATTTTGTCAATTTTGTGACGACAAAATTTATTGTGAGACAAAATTCTATATTGTGAGACAAAATTCTATATTGTGAGACAAAATTCTATATTGTGAGACACAATTTAATTTTGTCAATTTTGTCTCACAAAGATAATTTTGTCTCACTAAAGTCAATTTTGTCTCACAAAAGTCAATTTTGTCTCACAAAAGTCAATTTTGTCTCACAAAAGTCAATTTTGTCTCACAAAAGTCGATTTTGTATGCAAATTAGTTCATAGAATCCAAACTAAACTAATTTGCATACAAAACTGACTTTTGTCGCCCAATTTTCAAATTAGGTAACAAAAGTCAAGTCTAAAAATGAATTTTGTCATGACAAAAGTAACTTTTGTCCACTGAAAGATAATTTTGTATGACAAAATTTAAATTGGTAGTATACTGCAAATTTTGTTAAACTGAACTCATTTTTGTTGAATAAAACTCACTTTTGTCCGAACAAAATTGAATTTCGAGTACAAAACCACAAGAGTCCCGTTCGGCGCCCCGTAAAATCAAGTGTTGACGTTATGATGATGATAATACGCAACTGTTGAATGTCCAGCGGAAACTTTAAACCCATATTCAGAAAGGGAACATTTTATACATTTTATGACTGAGAGATAACTGAAACAAAGATAGTATTAAATAGGGATGTCGAGTGGTCCATTTCCAAAAGCGTCCTGGGGAGAATAGTTAATTTCTTTTTACCCTTATTAAATAGTAGACTGCAGTACTGATGAGTCTTGTGTATTTAGTACTATTTACGAAACGCGCGTCCGACGTATTCATGCACAAATCACAGTGTGATTAAAACCAACCCCCACTATCAACCAACAAACGAAAGTGGATTGTTGGGGCTGGTTTTTATCAGACTGGCATAGATCATGGATCTTAATTATATCTTTTTTTTCAAAGGTCGTTCAAGAATGAACGTTAACATTTTTTTTTTAGTTGGTACGTCTGAAGCGCTTTTACTCTCATCAGGGACGCCCAAATACAAAGATATGAAAGCTAGTATGGATGTATAAATATCACGTGATAAGGGACACATATGTGTAACAAAGGAATAGTCAAAAGAAAAGCGAAGGATACCAAAGAGACATCCAAACTCGTAAGTCAGTAATAGATTGACAACGCCATGGCTAGAAAAGAAAGACAAACATACAAACAACTGTACACAAAACTCAACAATGAAAACTAAAGTTGCTGTCCGTGATTTTACCTCTATGTGTCTTTTGGTTGTTTTGACGCGAGTTTACTGTCTAAGTGTCGCTCCCCGCCCCCTTATTTGGTTTTATATATGCATATTTCTATTAAAATTCCGTGTTAAATTTTGAAAGATTGTTTGATAAAAGATGTAGTTTTAAAACGCTTTGAGTTAAGTTATGCTTAAGAAAAAAATATGAATCGCTAGAAATTTGGATTAAGTTCTTTTAGAGGTTATTTGAATGTCTTCACAAGATTCACTAGAATATCTGCAAATTAAAAATTATTTCTCACTTTCTTAATTTTTATTATAGAATGGATACCATCGAGGAACCACTTTTGCCCGTACCAGATGTAGCCACTGAAAAACCAGTCGTTCTTCGTCCTATGTACCAGTTCATAACGCTAGAAATTATTGGCATTCTTCATTTTGGAGCATTGATGGCAATGTCTCCAATACAACAGTTTTATGTTATAGACGAAATTGCAAAGAAATATGGAGGAGAAGGCGAAAAATCAAACGTTGACTATTGCCCAAAAGGCCCTGTATTTTCCAACAGTACAAGTAATATCGTACAAGCAGAATCCGCAAACATACTGATGTATCTGGGATTCATTGGCACATTTATCGCTGTAATTCCTATTTTGGTATTTGGTTCACTCACGGACAGATACGGAAGAAAATTTCCATTGTATCTTTCAATGGTTGGAATTTTACTCAAAGAAATAGTAATGACTGTTACCGTTTACAAAGGGTTGTCACTCTGGTTTTTAGCTTTAGGAGATTTTTTCCTCGGCATCACGGGACATTTTGGTCTATTTTTAGCTGCAATGATGGGGATGATTGCCGATATTACAACTCCTGGTAAAGACAGGGCAATACAAATAATCATTTTGGAGGGAACTGTAGCCATTGCCGTGGCGTTTTCGATTTTAGGTATTGGCTTTTGGATAAAAGACGGGAATTATAGACACCCGTTGATAATGTGCATCGCATGTACCGTTTTGTCTCTAATATTAACATTAACATTGTTGTCCGAGACGGCTAAGACAAACAAAAAGAAGAACAACAGGATATGCACGAAATCAGTTATGTGCGCATGCTTCGATGTGTACAGAAATGGCAACAGGAATAGAAATAAAAAAATGTTGATCGGACAAATCATATTTTGTATCAATGTTGGGGCACTAATGGGGAATTCTAACGTTGTTACTTTATTTCTCCTCCACAAGCCGTTGTGTTGGAGTGAGCTTCACGTTCAGGTGTTCACATGTTTTCAACTCTTGGTGAACTGGGGTTCAATATTACTTGGCATTAGAATTTTACACAAATACCTTTCAGATTATACCATTATAATAGCAGGAACAGTGTCGGCCATTGCAAGTTCCGTCACTTTGGCTTTTAGTTCAGAAGACGGGATAGTTTATTTATGTAAGTATTTTATTAAAGCTAAACAATTTAAAAGAAAAATGAGGGGGTTGTGTCAGTCAAACACCAACCTTACTTCACAGAAAAATACAAAGACGACTAGAGGTAAACATATCGTCTTCAATTGAAGAGTATAACAAGCTCTTGCTCGGCTCAAATAGAAAATGAAGTATAGAATATCGTTCAACTGTCCGCATTGAATTTGCAAAAAGCATTACGAGAACTACTTACGAGACTTGGCCGGTAAAACTCTAGTCATCCTTCTAATTTATTTATTAGTGAAACGGCAAATTTGACATCGTCTTTCTGATGCAGACTTATTACTATTTCAACAAAGTATGCAGCTAAAACGCCTTTAAATCTGAAGATAATACAGTACAGATTTCTTGATTTTTTAAACTTTATCAATTTGTTTTTGTTTTTGTTATTTGGTTTTAGCGACCTGCCGACCTTATGGGTTAACCAACTCAAGCAGTTATTTTTATTGTTAGCAGTTGTTTAGCCCTTTATCATGCCGTTGCCTTTTATAGATAGATATTTAGAAAACGGGTTACTCGTTGTTAAAAGCCGTACCATGGTGTTATATAGACCATAAGTGTTGTTTCATCTTCGGCATCTGGTCTCTTGTTGTAAGTTTACTCACTGGCAATCATATCACATCTATATTTCAATATAAAGAAACAACTCGGAAAGTTTTGCTTCAATTAGCCCTTAGAATGATCTAAAATTTGTTACCTTGTTATCAAAAGTGAAAGACAAGAACGTGTATTTCGTGTTCTTCACATACTCGATCAATATGTTACTGAAATTACATTGTATAGATATAAAAAGATGTGGTATTAGTGCCAATAAGACAACTCTCCATTCAAGTCACAATTAGTAAAAAAATATAGGTCAAAGTACGGCCTTCAAAACCGAGCCTATGCTTGTATTTAAAATTATATAAATGAAGATTGTGTGTTCAAGCTTTGCCTACCGTTTGAACACAAAATCTGCTTTGTAATCAGATTTGTATGTTTTTCAGATTTGTATGTTAATGAAAACAACTGAAAGTTCCTGATTTTTGATCCATTTATGTTAGTTAAATAAGACAGTTTTGCAACTAACGAGACTGTAGCAAGACTTTCCTATTTGTTTCGATCTTGATTCTGATACCACCCTACATCCTAAATCACACGATTATACGTGTCTCTTTTGAGGCACACTACACTAACAAACGCAACATGAAGAGACTGTGATATACGGGAAATGAAGAAGTGTGACTTATTTAGAGGGGAAGCTTGTCTTCTCAGATGCGGATTAAGAGGGCTTTTCAGGGGCCCGGGCCCCTCCTTTTGTGGAAAAAATTTGGATGATTATATAAGGATTCACTGAAGTATGATTGGAGCGGTTCCCCTCTTATGCAGTCAGTCCCTTACGAAAATTTCTTGATCCGCACAAAAGCTTCTTCGTGGCAAAACACGTCTTTCAAGGAATACACATCCAAGTTCATTAAATACATATAAAATAAAATTAAAAGAAAAACAAATCTACGTTTTAATTATTTTTGCGCGTACGACGTGTGTTTCCGGACTTGAGCAGTGAGTCAAATTATTTTGGTGAATGGAAGGATTGTAAGGTGTACATGTCTGTCTCGCAATTGTGATATGACCTTGACCTCATTTACATGGTTTATTGATTGAAGTTCAGTTTTTGAGTTTTGGTCTGTTTTCCAAATATATTATGTTTTATGTCAACTATATTTGGAATACAAAATGATTGTATTGTAAGGGGTACATGTCGGTGTCAGGAATCATCTTACCATGACCTCATTTTCATGGTTCATTGTTCAGTCTTTAAGGTGTTGTGTTTATGTAACCATACGCAATAGGTCTACTTTATGTTGTGTATGGAATAATGGTAATGTGTACATGTCTGTCTGACAGGATTTATCTGACCTTGACCTCAATGTTATTCATCTTTAAAAAGTGTAAAATTTATGAGTGAAGATTGTAGTTTAACCTTATTTTTTTAAGATTTCAACATTAAATTATGTTCAGTAGCAGTGGCGGATCCAAAGGGGGGGGGGGGGGGTTTCCGTGGATTGACCCCCCTTTTTTTTGGGCCGACCAATGCATTTGAATGGGGACATATAGTTGGAACTTCCCCTTTGTCCTGGGTTGGGACCCCCCCCTTTTTAAAATGGCTGGATCCGCCACTGAGTAGATTAGGGGAGACATTTTAGCGTGTGCACTCTTGTTTATATATATTAAGGAACCTTTTTTTCAGTAGTATTGCTTAACACTTTTGGTCTCTGTTTGATTCTATTACTATATTACAGATGCAGTGATTGGTATAATGGCAGTCTCGATTTCACCCTTACTAAGATCGGTTCTGTCAAGGCTTGTGTCACCAGATGAACAAGGTAAATATTTTGTTCAGATCATATTATGTGATGAAAGAGACAATGTTTGTGTCATTCTATGAACATGTCAAATGATGAACGATAGACTGATTTTAGTAGCCTCTTCTCACTCGATAAACAGAGTAATGTTTTGCTTAAATAAGAATCTTATGAGAAACAGAGTTATGTTTTTATCCAGGCTTTTATCAATAAACGAAAAAGATGAAAGGTTAAGCCCAGGCTTAAATGGAAGGCCTTGGAAATATGGTAGGTAAAACAGCTACACCATTAAAAAGGGCAAGAAGATAGAAAAAACAAAGCTACAGCATATTTTCTCCAGTATATCACTTAAAGTTCATGTCTCGATTTTACCCTTACTTGAATCGTCATAACATTATATTTTTAGGAAGCCTTTTTGCTTGTATTGGCAGTTCTGAATTATTGCTGACGTCTCTTGGACAGCTGTTTTATGGTTTCATTTACAAAGAGTCTGTTAGTTATCTTCCAGGGTTGGTGTTCTTGATAACGGCTGGAATTCTAGTCATAGAATTCTGTTTATCTTTGTAAGTATAGCCTTAATGACATTATGTAATTATTTACTATTCATTAGCTCACCTGGCCCGCAGTGTCATGTGATTTTATGCCATCACTTGGCATCCGTCATCGTCCGTATTCTGTCGTCATAGTCGTGAACTATTTCAAGAATACTCACCTCTAAAACTATTGGACCAAATACGTTCAAACTTTAACTGAATGTTCCTTAAGGTATCGAGTTTAGAAATTACATCCGAAGTTTGATCCATCAACAAACATGGCCGCCACGGCTCAAAATAGAACATAAGTAGTCGAAGCAGTTTTTGGATTATATCTCAAAAACTAAAGCATTTAAAGCATTGTTTTTGTAACTTTTAAATAGTAAACAGATTATATATGTTTAAATTAAATTTTAATGCCGGTAAGTCAATGATATTTGGTATGAAGTTGTATTATCATTTGCACTATCATTTCAAAGAAGGTGGTAAGACCCCTATCACCTCTGGTTGACTTTGAATATTTTGTTTAGATAAAATGAAAAAGACTGTGTTTAGGTTAGTTTAAGGGGAACAATTTATGATAGACCAATATGATAAGTCAATTATATTTGGTATGCAGTTGTATAAGCATTGGCATGTTTCATTTCTACTGAGATTATTTTGCCCTGCTTCATCAGTCATGGTAAATTGACTGAATGGTTTGCATATTTTACATGTTAAAAGTATTGCAGTTTTAGTTCGAAAGTTTGCATTTTCTATTAAAATTACGTACAGGCAAGACATATCTATGTGTCAACCACTCCAGTAACTGAGATTGTTCTGTATTTTACTGATAAATGGACTTGTTATCGACTCCTAGGAGTCGATATTAAGAATTGAACGATGGACAGTCAGTGCGTGAATTTTTCTTGCTACCTGATTGGAAGATATTACGAGACGTGAATAATCAAAGTTTATTGATTGGTTAGGACAATCCAAACCTAGTAAATGTCCTTCAATCCCGTCGAGTATCGGATTTGTCCTCTCTATTTTAGCAATTAGATTTTGCCTGGTCATTAATCATGCATATTCATGATATTGGTACATAGGTAACTTTTATCTATAAATAGTCGAATCTTCTGGAGTTTCGTAAACAACAACGTTAAACGATATATACTACTTCATATAAACGTGTGACCTCACGTGTGTGGTAAAATTTGTTGATTGATGCACGTGGCTATTCTAGTAAATGAATTAATCTACAAAGCGAGAGCACTTTCCATTTTCATCAGCTAAGAGTCGACTAGCCCTTTTTGAAAGGCTAATGCTTGTGGTTTTATGCAGTCAACATAATACTTTTACTATGACAGCAGCAGTCGTTCGCGACACACAACTTTACCACAGAACACTTTCTACAATTTTTGTAATATTACAATTTCCCGAAATATACGTACATCTATTCTTTATTAGGGGGCGGGGGCTGAAACCTTTAACTAACATCACCGGAAATTACTGTTTTTGAGAGAATTTTGATTCATAAAAGCAAAGTGTACGACATAAAACTAATAATTATATATAATGAGATGTGGTATGAGTGCCAGTGAGACTACTCTCCATCCAAGTAACAATTTATAAAAGTAAATCATAATGACATTATAGGTCTTTAACACAGAGCCTTGGCTCACACCGAAAAGCAAGCTAATAATCATACATGTACATCTGCATATCAATTTAATAGTAAAAGGTTATTAGTAGTAACTTATTACTGATTAGATCGCAAAAAAGACAACAAGTAATGTTTGAATATTCAACTTCTTCTCCAGATTTCTTTGCATCATTAGTACTTTATCTATTTATACACAAAACTGTTTGATCGGGAGCATACCATCAGAGCACCAAAAGTAAAAACTTTTAATGAGAGCTAATTCAAAGATAATAAGATTATCAAAATCAATTAAGAGCGCATTACATACATGTATACATTTTTGTAAAAGTCAACATAATATCTAACATATGATAAATTTTATTTTATTTTCAGAGTTCTATATAGTGTTATGTCCTCTGAATCAGTATCTGTAACAGAAACAGTTATAAAGATCTCCTAGTATCAGGAACATTGTTTGAAATCTCTGGATTACATGTATTCAAGATAGTACATGTAGTTGAAATCTCCAATATTTAAGATCTGTGATTCTATAATAGTAAAAACAATTGCAAAATATCCTATATTTGAGAGCTGTATTATATATATGTTAGAAACAATGATTGAAATCTAATCAATTTAAGGCATGTCTCCTAATGAATGAAATCTCATAAATTGTAAAAGTTGTCTGTCTTATGCTGGTAATCTCCTAAATGTTTAAATCTTTCTATTTATAGCAGAAACAGTGGTTAAAATTTGTAATCTTTTAGACAACCAGTAGTTAGAATCCAATAATTTTACAGATCTGTCTCTTAGACTAGTTGTTTGTTTACCAAACATTTATGGATGAATCTCCTTTATTTAAGATTTGTTTGTATTTATGATTATCAGCAACAGGAATTGAATGTTGTAAGGGAGCTACCATTTGATTTTTATGGGGGGGGCTAGGATGAAATTTGAAGAAAAAAAGGCAGGACAGGATTTTGAGTAAAAAAAAAGGCAGGATGAGTTACTTGGCAAAAAAAAAAAGGCAGGATGACAATTGTTGTAAAAAAAGTCAGGATAACTAAGAAAAAAAAAAGGCAGGACCGAATAGACTGAAAAATAAAAAGGCAGGACAGAGATTACGACTAAAAAAAAAGGCAGGACAAAATTTTTCATCCTAGCCCCCCCATAAAAATCAAATGGTAGCTCCCTAATGATTAAAGAACAAACAAATAGTGGAAATCTTCTAAATTAAGATAATTATTACGTTTGTCTTTTAAAATATAATTAGACATTCAAATGGAATCTCAGTGAAAAATCTGAACCGCCAGTTAGCTCTGATCTGCAGGTTACCATACATGTATGTATATATATAGGGTGCAAACATTAATCCACCATTCTGCTTTTGATGAAGGTCCTTTTTGGACCGAAACCGGTCAGGCTATGAAACATCGCCCTGTTAATTATGTGTATTAGCATATACACTATATGTTTATTCAAATGAAATCTCCTTTGAAATTTATGACCTGGTTATCTCCACACAAAAATAGTGAATACATTATCCTTACTTAAAGTTAATGGTCAACTGATTGTCTTTGTCAGAAACTGCAGTTTATTTATTCTTAGATCTCTATATAAATCAGAAACAACGGTTTAAAGTCTCGGAGATTTATAAAGACAGGTCTATTTCATACAAATTGGTTGAAATCTCCTGGCTTTAGAATATGTCCATCTATGTCAGAAATAAAGCTATAAAGTACAATACATTCCCAAGGCGTTAGAGACTCTGAAAGCTTAATCTCATATTTAAATGATTTTTGTGATTTTTTATTCATTTTAATTTATTTTTAAAGACAATTGGTGGTGTGCTAATGACATCTCAATACTACCTTCTGATCTACCTCAAGTATACTGCACAATTCAGCATTACTTTAGAAATCATGAACTACTTTTACAATTTACAAGCATTAATGTTTACAAAGTTAATAGTTTATAATATTTTGGGATCCCCCCTCCCCTATTTTTTCTGGATTTCATCTCATGTCTTTTTTTCATCAGAATTTTTTTTACAACATTAGTAATTTTAGCATTTATAAGAATGACTTGTTTCACCTGGTAAGATCTGACGGTTCTTAAAGTTTTGTGTTCATTTGATTGTAATATTATATGTAACACTTTAATTTTCATTGATATATTATGTGCTATTTTGTTACATTTTGTGTTTAAAATACTCGTTATTTTGTTACATTCTGTGTTTTGAATATTTGTTATTTTGTTACATTCTGTGGTTTAATTTTTTTTTTATTTTGAGTGATTTTTTTTTTAGATCTGTGTTATTAAAAAGATAATGCTGTTATAAATATTGCATTTTCTTTTCTTGTGATGAGTGTATTACCCTGATTTTTTTATGTATTCATGTATAAAATTACTGGTATATTAGTAGAAAATATACAGCGAAATATATTAACATGTATGATTTTCAATGGGACAATTATTAACCTGGGGGGTTGGGGGTGACAATTTTTCTCAAGAGTTATGAAATTAAAAAGACAATTTTTTCCAAAAAAAGAAAGTGGAAAAAGTGGGGGTGGGGGTAAAATAACCCGACCCTCCTGTTACAATATAAACTGCCCACATGACCAGAAAATAATTCCAATATCAAAATGGCAGACACAGCAATTATAAGAATATTCAATATGTTTTAACTATGCATTTGTAATCTCTTGTTGTTAATTATTTTAATAAAGTTGATATACAGACGGCAGGTTTTATCTTTGACGTTCTATGCCATTAAAACAAGTAAAAAAAAAGATACTTCCACAGTAATAATTACTGTATCATGATACAATTTATTTGTTAACTACCAAAAGAAAAAAGAAATCAATTGTTTTGGGTCTTTTTATTCCGAAGATTTTAGAAGAAAGTTATTTCCAAGTTCGTAAAAAAAAAATCATGAATGTTTTAAAAAAAGTTTTAATACGAGATGTCTATATACTTAATCCCAGAGTGAGACAAAATGTAAACAATAATTTGTACAGTGAGTCTCTGGTGACACTATACAACCGTTTATTGCAAAAAAATATTATTCTATTTATCAGAAAAAATCTAGTAAATATAATGGACTTCAGATTCTAGTGATAAGTCAATTTACTAAAATGGACCAAGGAATTGTATATTTAAATATACAATTCCTTGACTGGACAGAACTCTTTCCCAGAGCAGGGATTTTCTATACTTTAGTCCCTGCCCAGAGTTGTGTTTTCATGATAGATTTTGTGACTCGGCTTTCATTAATGAAGGATATATATGTCAAAATGATACTAATCTTCTTATTAAGTACATTACTACTTACATTTAAATCTTGTTTTGTCAGAGACATTAATTTAGTCAAGGATACAATGAATCCTGAATTTTTAGTAAAAAACACTAAATATGGCGGGAAAATCAGGGGAGATAACAACGATATGTTTGAACCAAGGTGTTCCGAATGCATGTAAACAATAAATAATAACATTGTCACGCGGAACTTCCTCCACGAAGTGGATATGCATTTCTTGCGGAAGTATTTTACTCTACAAAAGATAAACAGGTAAGAAGTGTGCAAGCTATGCATGTATATTAACAAACTTCTGATTTTTTGAAATATAAATACCGATAGCAAGAATGTAATGGAGTTACGTAATAATGAATAAGAGACCCATTGACCGCAACTTAACCCCGTCAACAGGTTAACAAAGACTATTGTGTCAATATTAACGAAAGAAAATTTCTAATTAGTAAACCTTATTGTCAAGGATTTGTATAGAACTACTATTGACTTCTTATTAATAATTATCATGATTATACGTTGATCATAAACTGATGACTAAGGATTTACATTCATCATGTTGATAAAGTAACAATGAGGGGGGATACTGAGGAGGGGTCATGATCCCGATTTTTTTTTAATGCATTCACACACTATTCAATGTCAATATCAATGAAATTAGTCATCTGATAGAATGCACTGACTTGAAAGGTTCACATGTTCACATAATTTTAACAACTTTCAATCGATTTTAAGAAGTGAAAAGTTTTGATTTTTTAAAAGCTTGCAATTGCCACCTTAACAATTTTTCATTTTAAGCTCACTTATGGTACACGAATGGCCAATTGAGCGCTTCTCGTTCGGTTGGCGTCCGCCCTGTCCGTCATTCGTTTAATTACTTGTAAAAAAACTTCTCTGAAACAGCCAATTAAGATACATGTAGTTGGATCATCCTGATTGTCTTTTTTTAATTAGAGATAAAGAGCAACTTTAATTAGCAAAAACTTTCTACAAGACAAGATCTTCAAATAACTCAAACATGGCCGAAATCGTCATGCGACTCTTTGTACATAGTTATGGGAGTAAACATTTTGCTATTGTTTTTCGTTTTTGTCTTTTACCTCGAAAACTATAAAAGACATATATAAAGTACATAAACAAAAAATGTAATTACTTTACCAAATATATTATTATGTATTGGAAGTAATCATAAAAATTACGTATGTTTTGATAAAATGAAACAGTTGAAAAAAATGAGATTAATCATCTGAAATGTAATAAATTGAACATGTGACTACATGTGATCTTATTATATATACATGTACATGTCTCTCCCACTAGATCCAGTCTGTATATATTATCGATGAGCCATGATCAGGCATGTATATCTTAAACTAAAATTGCTTTTTATTTGGTGTACCAATCTAATTAAAAACCGATCTCTCATCGCTCCTATTTCTGATATGTCGCGTGGGAGATCTAACGAAACCGGCTTTGAGGTCACATGTGAGTGAACTAAAAGTTATGAATTTATAAAGATATGCAAATAAGTTGACGACCTATTAATAAGCCAATCAAAAAAGTTTATGAATTATTTTGACTGACGATTTCGTCGTAAATAAAATGAGTTACATCCCTTTGCCTTACGTTAAACTTCCAAGATCGTGGAAGACTCAATTTCATTGGTCGAAAAAGACACACCTACGAGGTCACTCACATGTGACCTCAAAGCGGGTTTCGTTAGATCTCCCACGCGACATATCAGAAACAGGAGCGATGAGAGATCGGTTTTTAATTAGATTGTTGGTGTACATATTGAAAATTAATTGTTTCAATGAATTTAAAACTTGTTTGAATATACATGTAAATCTAGATCTATCTTCAGTATGAGCAGTATTTATTTATCCTATAAAATTTTGAATGATTTGATATTCGGCTCTAAATTGCAAACAAATCGTCACAACTGTCAACTTTATGCTGTGATTGCTCTGACGGCGTCTGACGCGTCCTTTTCAAGGACTTGTTTGGTCTCTGTGACGTCAGAGAGTAGTCCACATATACCATATGGAACCGAGACTCCTCTTGTTCATTGAATCTTATTTGTTACTAAACTTGGTTCAATATAAAGCAATTTTGATATACATGTAAGCGTAAAAAGTGCTAATTAGTTAATTTTTCAACGTGTATCACAAATGGCAAAGAGACAGAGTTACAATAAAAACAACAATTATAAACCATACTACATGTACATGTATATCAAATAATCCTTGAATGTACAGTATTTGATTAAAGCTAAAACGTACACAATGTACATATATTCTGAATGTTCTTGCCTACGCTAAGACATTTAAAGAGATTTTTTGGTAATGCACCGTTAAAACACAAATTTTACAAGATTCGTTATGCACTTTTAAATACCTGAGTTTTCTGTCTGTCGGTCGGTCGGTCGGTCTGTCTGTCTGTCGTTTCCTTTTCTTTAGTAAAGTGTTTGAAGAATTTACAAATGTAGTGGTAGGTTTGTTTGTTATTTTATATAGTTTTCACCATGACCAGTTATAGATCAAGTTAGAGATTCGTTCCATTACAATGGATTTTTAACCGGTAGGGCTATGCAATACTCACAGAATGGTTGTTTAAATAGATTTTTTCTACAATAACGGTGTATTTTTTTTTTAATTCGCGGAGTACTCGATTTATTGTTTGTAGCTATAGTAGACAAAGTTTTATCACTTTTCATTTCAGATAAGTAAAGATGGCAACAGACGACACCACCACTCCTTTGTTAAACCCTTCAGCTAGAGGAGCAAAGCGTTTCAAGCTTTCAAAATGGACGCCGATTGAAATCTTAGTCGTGCTGTATTTTCTTGCCGCAAGTTGTCTTTGGCCAGTGCAGCAATATTATGCAATAACAGTGATAGCAGAAAAACATAATGTTTCCAATTTTATAAACCACGAGGAGAAAAGTTGTCACAGTCCTATTACTAATTCGTCAAATAATCAGAAAATTTTAGTTGATAAAATAGAAAAGGAATCCTCACAATTTTTAATGTACCTTGGATTTTGTGGTACATTTTTATCGGTTATTCCAATTCTATGTTTAGGATCAATTTCTGATCGACTAGGGAGAAAATTCGTACTGTGCTTTTGTTTAGCTGGTTTATTACTAAAAGAGATAATTTATCTTGTAGTAATACATTTTCATTTATCTTTATACATTTTGTATCTTGCACAAGTGATTGAAGGCCTTACTGGTGGTTTTGGAGGCATGCTGATGGCTCTTTTTGGAATGACTGCCGATGTAACGGAACCTGGTAAAAATAGGGCATTTAGGTTGTCTGTCGTAGAAGGTACTGCATCAATCACATATTCCCTCGCAACACTTGGAATGGGTTACTGGATCAAATACGGAGATTTCTACTCTCCTTTGATATTTATAAGTGTTATGACTATACTTACCATAGTATTTTGTGTTTTATTTATTCCAGAAACGTCACCAATGCAGGGTCGCAATGAAACCTTCAGTCTTGTATATTTCTTCAAATGCTTCCGTTTTTATGTTTTACCTAGTCCGGAAGGGAGACGCCGAAAGTTAACAGCTTCATTATTTATCCTGGCCCTCTCCGGTGCTGCTATATTGGGGAGATCTAGTACGCTTACACTATATCTTCTTAAATCACCAATATGTTGGAATGAGGTGAAAGTTCAAATCTTTACGTCAGTTCAGACATTCGCGAACTGGGTTGCAGCAATGGTTGTAGTTCGTATTTTACACGTGTTCACTCAAGACTATGTCATTTTAGTGATTGGAGCTCTCTCCGCAGCATCTGCCAGTCTACTCCTTGCATTTGCCACTAAAGACTCGCTTGTTTATTTGTGTAAGTACATCTAGTAGTAGTTAATTTTCATTTACATACATCCAAGCATTACAGAGTTGGCAAAAGATACTAGCTAGCTATATAGACCGTTACTTAAACCCTAGCTTAAGTGGTACTTCCGGTTGGAAAAGAGTCGTAAAGTAGGATGCCCTGATGAGGGTGTGTGCCACGTTTTCAAAAAAGTTTAAGAACCAAAGGCACTAGTCTAACAATTGTTTTTCCCTGTAAACTGAAATGTGCTATATGTTAATGTATTATATAAGAATTTTTTTCTAAGACAAGTGACTGTGTTAGACAACTCTCCACAAGAGACCAAAATGACACAGAAATTAACAGCTATAGGTCACCGTACGGCCTTCAACAATGAACAAAGGCCATACCGCATAGTCAGCTTTAAAAGGCCCCGAACTGACAATGCAAAACAATTCAAACGAGAAAACTAACGGCCTTATTTATGTAAAAAATTGCAAGTGAAAATGTATATATATTGATATAATTGTAATTTTGATGCACAAACATTTATGGTATTTTAGCTTTAATGAGATGTAGATAAGATTGTTTCAATGAAGTGTCGGAAGATATAATAAGGAAGTTTCCGTGTTATATATTTTTTTGATTTTAAACATATTTTATTCATTAAGATATGAAAAGGATTGAGCAACAGGCACAGCCTATAAAAGCTCTCTCCATATTACATGTACAAGGTATAATTCAATCACAACAACTGTATTTAAAATAATGCAATATAGTGGAACATGCATGCTACTTGTGAGCACACACGAGCAAATATATGTTAACAGTGTTACTTACTAAATGCAAAATATATTTAAATATATAGGCAATTAATCATCAGTTATTTAAAGTACCTTGAAACATGCAAATATCCTTTATAAGTCATTAGAAATATATATATGGCTTGAAAGAGACACTAAGCTTGCTTAGTGGAATAAATGAATTAATGTTGGAGTGTAGAAAAAAAATAAAAATTAAAAATAGATGAAACAAAAATTAAAGTAAGTTTCAAACAAAACGTTGAGTGTCACTGATATATTTCTGAACAGATTTAAAAATAGCAATATTCATATCATATGAAAATAATCTGTTTCCAAAAAGTAGTAATTCAATATTTATGTCAACATTATCAACAATGGAGTAAATGGAATCAAGAAGGATCTGTCTTACATCATTATACTTAGGGCAAATAAAAAAGAAATGTTGGTTATCCTCAACAGGATGGTTACAGTTTGTGCAAAAAGTGTTCTCGGATAAGAACTGATTAAACAAATGAAATTTAAGGTTGCTAGCATTATTTCTGAGTTGACAATGACTTATATTTAGTTTCCTTATCCCATAGTTGAAAGGTTTAAATATATCATCAGTCCTATAAAACTTATCTAGTCCACTTCTAAATATACCCAAACTTGGTGATTTTTGTAAACTCAAAGGAAGACTATTCCAAAGTCTTATAGTGGAAGGAATGAAACTATTAAAATAAGAGCTAGTTCTAGCAAGAGGCGGGTGAAAAGTGTTATTTTCATTCCTCAAAGTATAAGGGGTTTGTCTGGGAAGATATGGCTGAACTAACTCATATAAGTATGCAGGTGTCATCCCATTTAATATTTTGTAGAATAGTATAAGCTTATGTTTATTACGTCTATTCTCCAGAGTTTCTAAACCTAATTCAATATAAAGTTTTTGTCTGGAGGAATTTCGTCGTAATCCTGTAATAATTCTAGCAGCTTCTATCTGAATATTTTCAAGAAGCTCAGTCTCATGCTGGGAGCAATTGCCCCAAATAACATCACCATATTCTAATATAGGTCTAATAAAAGCATAATAAATACGTATAAGTGAACTCCTATCTAATAAGTGTTTAACTTGACGAAGCACAGAAAGACGAGAGCATGCTTTTTTATAAATAATATCAATATGCGTGTGCCATGAAGCTGATGACTGAAATGTTATCCCAAGATGACAGTGAATATTTATTTTCTCAACCTCTTCACCATTTATCCCAAAAAATACAGGTGGATGCTCCGTGTTATATAAACTTTATAACAATATAATAATCTTATCTTGGTGATTAAAGTTCAAGTACTTAAGTACATGTACAATGTACGGATCCAATTTGATCAATCTTTGAAACAAGCCTGATTTTTTTAAAAAGATTTAAGACACGATATATTGTCTGGTCATTCACTAAATATTTAAAAGATTTCAAAGGCTGAAGTCGAAGACAAAATTACAAGCAGACGAAAATCAGCTTACAAAATGCTGAACAGAAAAATCGAGGGGAATGAGGAGGGAGTACATGACAGGCACTGCGAAAATTGGGAATGGATATAATGGATGCACAGACTAATGATAATATTAAATGTTAATTTTACGTTTTAAAGTCCCGAAGAATATATATTCCAAAATATGAATTGGTTGTATTCGATCAAACTGATTTTAAGTTTTACCATATTATTGATAAATTTTTATTTGTAAATAAAGTACATTATTTATTTTTGCTTTAAACTAAAGTCTGAATATATTGAAAGTCTTTTTGTCTGATTTAAGAAAAAACACCAAAAAAAGTCTTGGTATAACAGTTGAAATAGCTCCCGCAGCGAAATATTCTCTTTGTGCTGATGCCACTTAAAGCAATCACTATTCAATCAATCAATCAATCAATCAAATCGCTTACATATTTTTTTTAATGTCAATGTACATGTATGTTTTTATATTTTTACACAGTTGTTATTGTTGGTATATGTTCAGCAGCCGT
The DNA here is from genome assembly GCA_019925275.1 of Mytilus edulis. Classification (NCBI taxonomy): domain Eukaryota; kingdom Metazoa; phylum Mollusca; class Bivalvia; order Mytilida; family Mytilidae; genus Mytilus; species Mytilus edulis. Next base: position 90,210,778 of record CM034350.1, read on the forward strand.
ATTTCCGACGGTCAGAGCTATGATGTCACGACAGTGTACAGCAGCCGAACAAGGTAAGGACAATCTGGTAAAGCTCAAATGAGAAAAATAATCAAAATATTCAAGTAAAAGATTATTACTTTGTTGAATAAAAAATGAAAACAGGCATTAAGAGATTATTTATTGATAAAAGCATACTAATACCCCTAGAAGTTGATGGCATATTAACAAATTAAATATAGAAATAGTTATCAAAGGTACCAGGATTATAATTTAGTACGCCAGACGCGCGTTTCGTCTACATAAGACTCATCAGTGACGCTCAAATCAAAAATATTTATAAACCCAAACAAGTACAAAGTTGAAGAGCATTGAGGATCCAAAATTCCAAAAAGTTGTGCCAAATACGGCTAAGGTAATCTAGAAAATCACACAATAAATAAAACACTCATCAAATATATATATATGTTCCAGACCGTATGAGTATTTGGACCGTACGCGTACGGTCTGGACCGTATGCGTACTTTTTGAAAATACGCATACGGTCGGACCGTACGCGTACGGTCTGACTGATATTAAGAAGTTGGTCAAGCTTATTAGATACAAATGTATATAACAGATCAACATGACTTATATCTCCAATTAATATAAAAAGTTCAACAGCATTTGACATAAAAACTTAATATTTTAACTATTTAAAAAGATCACGCTTATTTAATCTGTTAATCTCCTGTATTTTGCAGGCCGGTAATTTATTAATTGCAGCTCAGTATGCTCATTGAAATTGAAGTTATCGGAAGTAAACATAATGTGGGAGGACAATTGTTTTAGAATATTTATGAACTTTACAAAAGAAATGCATACGCAAAGGAACATGCATTAACAAAACATGTAAATGTAAAAAACACGACGTTCTTATAATTAGAAGCAATTGTCACCTTCGGCCAGAGTAACAAAATAGAATTCACGGATATACAATTAAGCAAATATTTAATTTCAATTGTTCGCTTATTCACTTCATCATCGGCCATCTATTTTGTAATAATAACAATTTGTATAACTAAAAATAAAGATTTTGATAAATGTTTGTTTAAATTTAACCCATATGATCCCAAAACGTATGATCAGCTGGACCGTACGCGTAAACTCATACGGTCCGACCGTACGCGTATGGTCGGACCGTACGAGTATACGTATACGGTCCAGACCGTACGCGTACGGTCCAAATACTCATATGGTCTGGAACATATATATGGCTTATAATTTTGTACACCAGTTACCCGTTACAATGTACATGTCAAGAAAACACTTATCAGTGATTCTCGAATACAAATATTAAAAGGCCAAAATAAGTACGAAGTGAAAAAACCTCATATCAAAAGGTTTGGAAACGAGAAAGTACTGATTCAATTTGATTTAAATACTTGCACATATAAAGAGAGAGCCATCCTTTTGATGAACAGAACAATAATTTTAATATTATTAAATGATGATGAATATTTGACAAATCTGGTAATCACTGGATTTAAACTGATCATGGTAATTGCAGTTACCAGGATCCCAACATGGCGGAGCCAATCACAAAACATCGACTTTTTTCTAATTTCTCCGTGTACACGCGTTGTTTTTAAGAATTACTCAGCCGCTAGTTTGATATTTGAGGTATTGTTGTGTGTGTGTTTTCTGTGTATCATACGTTGTCTTGTTACCGAAATAATAGCAATAGAAGATTTACAGACGATCATCGCAACTCCAAAAGAAGATAATAGTAACTTGTGAACAAATGACTTGAAAGATAATCGTTACTGTATAAAATATGAAAATATAGTAACTGATTTTCTAAGTACCCTCTGCTAACGGAATATTAAAAGATAAATAGGGAATGTGTCCACAGATGATGCCGCCGCTTGCATAACACGTTTTAAAGGAACATAAACCAATAACAGTGAAGGTGATACTACCCAAATTTGTTCCTGATTTGTATATGTGGTAATGAGCATTTTTTTGGTTTCACAATATTTGATTGAGGCAAACTTAAGTGAGAGAACGGAAAAAAAATGCAAGTGTTTCCATTTGCAAAGAAACATAACTCTAGAACGGTATAAATAATGTCTCCAAAATTCAAAACTTGATCTGTGCTATGTATAGTAATAAGCATTGTGTTTAATTTTCAGCATTTAGTCAAGACAAACTAAAATTAAAAAACTGAAACGAAAAATTAAACATTTTTTTAATTTGGCTATTATTTCGGTAACAAGGCCAAATATGATATTATGTAAGAACACACACACAGAACAATATCATACATATCAACATAGCGGCTGAGTAATTCTTGAAAGCAACGCGTGCACCGGGAGAAATTAGAAGAAGACGATTTTACTTGTTTTTGGCTCCGCCATGTTAGTTAGGATCGTGGTAACTGCAAATGACATGATCAGTTTAACACCAGCGGTTACTCGAAGAACGTGCGATATCAAAAATTCTCTAATTAAAAGCATCAATAATTGTTCTAAATATTAACCAATACCTGAATAATATACGTAATGCTTTACAAAGATGTGGTACTTACTTTGGAGTTTAAAACTAAAATAAAACATCTAAATACAAGCAGCATGCAGTTGTCTTTCTTCTCACAAAATTGCGTAGAGCTACACAGAAAAAAAAATGTTTTGAATAGACCATAGACCACGAGGCTTTCAACAGATATTAACCGTAACCAGCATTTGTTTTTGTGCAATCCGGTATATTGAAAATTTTTGGCAGCATCTTTTATTATAACAAACAAAAATAATTAAAATACAGGTTGAATTATATTGTATTTTTCATTGTAAGTTGCTGGTAAATTGTGCAAAAAAAAAATGAATAATAACCCCGAGAATACTTTTTTTAATTGCAGGGTCGTTATTTGCCAGTGTTGCTAGTGTAGAGTTACTGTTCACAGCCTTTGCACAATTAACGTATGGCGGAGTTTACAAAGCCTCGGTATCATTTTATCCTGGGTTGGTGTTTCTTATAATGGGAGGAGTTCTATTCATAGTTTTAATCATCTCTTTGTAAGTATTGCTTAACCAGTTACCATTATATTTGTCATATTTGTAAACGTAGCCCCTAACGAGTTTTATGATAACGATATGTTTGTATGTCGTACCGAGCTATTTTTATTGTAGTGATCAAGCGGCTCTTTCCGCAAATAAGTATTACGAGCACTTTCACGCAAATCCTGAATATTTCAGTTACTCTTTATGAACTAAAGCCTTTCCTGATTTGGGACAGACTCATACAGGATGAGGCGGGGTTGCTTATGTTTGTGACGACCCCGCCAAATATCTTGAACAGTAATGTAACAGGACAAAATATTTATGAACGAACTAACTATAGAAATTAGTTGAAAAGCTTAACCCGTCAGATCGGTACACAGCAATAACAACAAAAAACAACAAAAACACCAACTAAAAAAGGCCCACGAGTACTCGAAACTAACGTTTAAAATAATTTTCTCGACAAACTTTACCCTTTAACTCTAGTTTACTATGCTGCACTTGCATAGCTATTTATAACTATCTGTATTCATATTCAGTGTTTATATGATTATTTGTAGAATACTGTTTAGGTGGATGAGAAAAGAAAATTTAAATATACAGACGTGGCAAGTTATAAACTAATGAAAAATGAGGAGTCAGCTTTACCTCACGACGTTACATAAACAAATCCGAGTTAATATGCTTACTTTTGTTAACAAAAAGGGCATGGCTTTTTGAGTTTTACGTATTAATCATTTTTTTGTGGGCTATTTCGATTTTTTTTACACATATTCAGATAGTAGTAGATTTTTTGTTTTGTTGTTGATTCCCAGTTGACGTTTTTGTTATATCTACTATGAGACTGAATTTAAACGATTTTTAAGCAAAAATATGAAAATATTTGTTTACCCTAGTCACAGGTAGACGAACGATTTTTTTATCACAACTCTGTAACTGTCAGGGTATGTTTACAATTCAGTGCTTTTAAATATACTGCTCAGTGCTAAAAGATCCGTTTATAAAACATTTATATAATTTCGCAGCTGAAGTATGACGAAATTGGTTGATGAGTCCAAAATGGCATTTTTGAAAATCTATTTTTTATGACGAAAAATTCCATTCATGAAATTTGTTTTTTGAAATGTTTGTAACTTTAAATAAGGAGTTGTAAACTACTATATTCTTTAAAAAAATCAGTTGGAATTACTTAGACCTAAATGTTCCATACATTATAACTCATTGTGTCCATCAAATTTTTCGAACCAACATGACAATATCCTTGTGAACATGTGTAACACGAATGGTGACACATGTGGAGCAGGCTAATACTTACCTTTCTGGGGCATCTTATATCACCCTTATATATATTGGTGGGATCAGTCTGTTGTTTTCCATGTTGTGTTTTCAAAAAATGGTTTTGTATACTTTTGTGTCGTGGTATTTTTTTCTTTTTTTTCTCCATTTTTTGCCATGGCATTGTTAGTTTTTTTCTCATAAAGTTTTTTCTACTGATGAGATTGAATATCCGGTGACTGTCGACTCTTTTGTGGAAACTGAAAACTGACATGATATACTGCCATGTTGAGATTGTTGTAGGTTTTTGCAAAGTATTTTTTCTCAATCTAGTTGCTTTTATATTTAAAATTCTTTATTTTTGTTCAGCTTGGAACAATCTCGAAAATAAATAGCTACAATCTGATGAAAAATTTGATTATTTAGATTGCACGATGTGCACTTATTATTTGAAAGTTATTCTTGCAAATTTTTGTTGTATATAGAAGACACTGCCATGAAGGTGAGAAAGACAAACATGGTTAATCTTGCCCAATTTTTATTTATTTTTAGAAAACTAATTTTGTTCTGCATTAAATCAACACTTGACATTATGTATATGTATTTTATTTACGTCTGTTTAGTTTCATTGTTGATGTGTATGTATTAATCTATTATGATTAAATAGGGTGCTTGTTTATTTATTTTGTAAATACCACAAAAAAATAATTTCTGAAGTGTTCATAGATCTGTGTTTGTTTATTGTACAATGAAATTTTTGAACAATTAAGTAGTATTATATTTACGGGGAATACTGCTGTTGATATACAATGTTTCTTATTATAATGTTGTTACTTTGAATAGTTTCTATGATATTACACATATTTCGATCAATTTCAAAATACTGACTTTAATTACCAAGAGAAAATTAAAACAGAAAATACAGAAAATACAAAAGGGTTCCAGCACGAGATGAACTTACCATATATTTATCATTGTTAACGTTTACTTCATGTATACCAAAGATATTGCCCTCGATTTTTACAGAGTATGTGAGATGTACGAATTATCTTCAATATCCTTTGGAACTTGATCTTAATTTATTTTACAATTTTTGTTGTGTAGAGTCGACACTGCCATAAAAAAAAACCACAAAAGTCAGGGTGTCTAGAAAATGGTAAATCTTGCCCAAATTTAAAGTTATTCAAAGATAACTGACTTGATCATGCATTTAAACAACACTGTCAAAATATTATTATTTATAAGTTATATATGTATTTTGTTTTCAATTGTGCAGTTATATTCACTTTGTTGGTTTCCTTTATTTATGTTAATTTATACTTATATAGAGTGCTTGTTGTATGATTAATGTTTTAAACGTAACTTATATTTTTACTGTTGTGTTTAGATCTGTTTTTTTGTTGTACAATGTCTTTGATATTTTAATATACAAGGAGTCTTATATTTATTATAAATACTGCTGATTCTATAAAAGGTTACTTATTTTCATGTTGCTTTGTAAGTTACTTAAGAAATAATTCATGGAAGCCATAGATTTGTTGGAAATTTACACATGGCCTGGGCCGTGATATTCGAATTTTATCCTGAGCGTTAGCGAGGGATAAAATTAACGAATATCACGGCCCAGGCCATGTGTAAATTTACAACAAATCTATGGCTTCCATGAATTATTTCGATTCTAATAGGACAAATAAGTTAATTTAAATACTGAAGCGAGGGTTGGTATGCCGTGTGTGGAGGCGTTCTTTTTTACTCCTTGTTAGATAAAGCTCAAATATTCTCATACATCTTTAACTTGCATATCCGAATTTTAATTTACATGTTTTCTCGTAAGCTACCGTCAAATCCAAAATTGACATTTCGTAAAGAAGGAGCTGCCATGTTGACTCGCTGAATCAAAGGCAATAGAATAGAAAACCTCAGAATTCCATTTTAATACAATATTATACGAACTTCGTTGGTTACAAAAAAGTTTTTATTTTTGTGATATTGACTAAATATTGTTTTTATACTGCAACTTAAATTAGTATATTGATATTTTTTTAAATCGTAACATAAATATCAAGCTTATTTGCATCCCTTAATGAACCCCTCATTGTAGAGAAAGTGTTCCATGATGAGATTGACATTGCACAAAAATATACAGTGTTACTATATTTAGGAAATAAACAAAACTAGTTGCAATACATTAATTCTTTTTATTATGTATCTGAATAAGAATAAAAGTTCTGTAATGTTTTTTGTCTAATTAAAATTAGTAATACAATAAATTTGGCAAAGCGTTTGCAATGTAGGTTCAAATACATGTGGATTTACGTGGGAGGTATATTGTAACATCCATTATTATGTATATCTCTGAGTCTGCGCTAAGTATAGATATATCGAGAATTTTCACACAGTGTTGTTTACAAAGCGAAAGAAGCACGTCATATTAGAATATGATATTAAACATATTTAATCAAATGACAAAATACTGACTTCGATTACCAGTTTTTTGTATATAGACAATACAAATATAGGAGTCCAACACCAGCTACAATTACCATAAATCAATTCATTGTTAACTCTTACTTTCTTTTATAAAAGTTATTGCTCTGGAATATTGCAAAAAAAAAGAAGATATAAAGATAAAAAAAAAGTACTCAAAATGTTACCATGTAAATTAACAGTCGGTTGCAAAGATATTCCAACGTTCTGAAAATGGTCTGAAATTGGATTCTAATTGATAAAATGTTTGAGACCAATATAATTTGTTTACTTATACAAAAGTTGTTGTTTTTAACTTACATCGAAAATATTAACCAAATTATTATTGATGAATATTTGAAAATCGTAATACAAAACATTTAATATGAAACAATATTTATGAAACAATGTAAAATAGAATCACTGCCTACCTCTACTAGATGCAGTTAATATGTTTTGATACCAGTAAGACTTTCTCAATTGAAGTTTTTATTTTATATACCCATTCTAAAACTCTCCATTTGTATTGATAAATGCCCGATTATGATTTTTTTACCCTTAGCTCAATAGACCACTTTCGAGTTCATCAGTCACCGCAGAAAAATCGTCAATTATACGCGCCTTTATGATGTCATTTACTAGACAGAGGGGGTCGCCTCTATCACTGCACTATTAACGTTCACCAAGCGTCTGAGTGATCGTCATTGTGCAGGATAAACTAGAAATAATTGTTGTTCTGTAAGTACTTAAGGACAATTGTCTAATGACAGCATTGCTGATTGTCAATTTTGAGAATTCAATTTGCCGAATAATTCGTACAATACAGAATTATAATAGTCTCAACCACTCGCTCAACATTGGAGTGGAAGTGACGACGCCCCTAAACGCACAAATGACGTTCACTAAAACCAGAGTTTTTGATTTTTACCAAACTTGGACAGAAGCTTGTTTATGATCATAAGGTAGTGTCCAGAGGTAAATTTTGTAAATATAAATCCATTTTTTCCGTATTTTACTTTTAAATGAACTTAGTTTTTTCTGCGGGGAAACATTACATTCACTCTGTGGTTAAAGTTTTTTTCAAATTTTAATAACTTTCTTAAACTATCCTGGGTTTGTACCAAACTTGGACAGAAGCTTATTTATGATCATAAGATAGTATCCAGAAGCAAATTTTGTAAAAAGGATAACTCCATTTTTTCTGAATTTTACTTTAAAATGGACTTAAATTTTCTTCCAGTTAACATTACATACAGTCTGCAGTTAAAGTTTTCAAAACATTTATTAGATTCATTAGCTATCCTAGATTTTTACCAAACTTGGACAGAAGCTTCTTACAATCGTAAGATAGTATAAAGAGGAATATTTTTATTGAATTTTTTCCTTCTTTTTGTTGAGCCTGCGATTTACAGCAAAAGTAGGCGAGATACTGGGTTCCACGGAACCCTTACAAATTTTTATTTTATAAAATGATCTGAGACTCATATTTTATCACATCTAAAATTGGCATTTTATCATAGTATTATTCAAGTAATAATTTTTATCTGCTTGAGCAAAAGAAATGTACGCAATAATAAAGACATTTTTTTAAATATGTTATGTCAATGTATTTTGTTTTTCGTATGTAATAAAAGGTTTTATTTAATAACTTTACTATTAAGATAAGGCACCACATTAGCCGAGAAACTCAGAAAAATATGTGAATGGTTCAATAGTTAGCAGAAATGATGGGATTTAAGTGGTTATTAGTTTTTTATGTTGTTTTTTTTTTAAATTTGTTTGTTTTTGTTTTTGTTTTTTCTTAATATATTAATTGAGTATTTGTTCATACGTGCAATTATTTTGTGAAAAACCTGCATTAAAACATTTAAATTATAAAAAAATACAGAAAGATAATGGTAGTATTTTAGAAGTGCATTTTAATGGTTAAAAGTGTTATATTGTTTGTTTCAATTTCTTTGTGTTTTGCTTTTTGTTTGTTTGTTCTTTTATATTATTAGAGTATTTGTTTGTACATTAATCATTATCTGAAGAATCTGTACTGAATTATGATTAAAAATCGAAAACAGAGAAAAAAGTATTCGGCTTGCTATTTAGTAACCAATCAGAAGAAGGTATGCCAATTGACAACGATGTTCAAGATTGCATGGTACGAAGAACTAAATGTTTAACGTTTTTTCCCGGAGGTTCATTATTCATCGGATTTCGAATTTTTGTTTTATACATCTTTTGTAGTTGGAATGAAATAAAGTCCATGTCTATTATAATAATATCAAAAACACTATACATTTTGCAAGGGTTTAATGTATATTTCATTCCGATACATGATACAATGCCATGTTCCCTTTCTTATATCCTAACAGTAACGAATTCTTGTTACAACATACAGCGAATGGCGAAAACAAATCGTCACTAGAAGTAAGTACCTCTATACTCCTTTTCCCGTCATGCTGTATAAGAATTAGATTGTTAGAATTGCTACTGACAACATATACATTCTGATCATTATTCACGGTTATACCTCGCGGACACCTAGTAGATTCATTTTTGAATGTCCATATTTTCTTCCCTTTTAAATCACAACAGTTCACTGTGTCATTATCCTCGTCTGTATAGTACATCTTATTTTCAGAAGCTGCAATATATACCATGGAACTAGTATCTAACTTGATTGCGTATAAGATAGTTCCAGTAAGGTCAATTTTCATTATTCCATGTTTTTGTACTAACGTAAAGATCTTCTCATCATGGCAAGATATTCCAAAGCAGCTGTTTTTGAAATCTATTTTCTTTTCAACAAAACTTATCTTACTGCTTATAATTTTTAAACATTTGATGTCTGGGTATGTCACAGCAAAGCGGTCATTATCTATTTCTGTTAGATCGAATGGTCTACCTTCTACATCTATGTCATTCACATAATTCCCAGTGAAATCATATTCCATTAGTTTTCCTGTAGTATAGAAATCTGCAATTAAAATTCTACCATCACATAATATAAGGCATCCAGATATTTGAAGCTGCGGTTTAACAGGAAATTTCAATGAAAATTGAAGGTCAATGTCAAGGACATTTTGGTTTGACCCACGTATTTGTGTTTGAGCCTGGTCGATCTTTGCGTCCTTCAACTGCAGATCGAGATTCTTTTCAGTGATATATATTTCGCCAAACTTTTTGACGTTATTTATGAATGAAATTACCACAGGGTGTATTTTCAAGTCCATCGCAAAGCTCTTTTCTTTGCCTATTTCGACTCTGAGTGATTTAAGTTTTTCACTGATAGTAATGTTCATTTTAGATGTTCCAAGGAAGACTTGAAGGTCGGATGCGAACAATTTCATTTGTTCTGTCTGATCTTTAAGTTTCTCAAGCTCGTTTTCTGTCTGTTGCAATTGTTTCAGCATTCTACTGTATCTTGATCTGCAGTTTTCATGTTTGATTTGGAGTTCCTGGAGAAGTTGTTGTTCAAGCTCATCTAAGTGTTTGTTCAGCCTCAGCCTTGTTTCTAGAATCTTTTTTTGAATTGTTTGTTTTTCTGTATCGATATTCGCCGCGACCAAAGCTCGGTCTCGAATACTCTGCCTTACGCTTTCAAGAGATCTAGAAATCGTTTCCTCTAAATCAGAAAGTGCAGTTGAACTCTTTGCATTTATAGCTGCATCGTGTATTGAAATAATATCACCCTCTGGGCAATTATTGTGCGCTGAGTGAATGCACATTGCACACACTGCTACATGATGACATTTACAATAAAGATCAAGCTTTTCGTCATGAGTCTCGCATTTCAAAGTAACAGACAAATCTTTTATTTTCATGTAGTCTTCGATGGCGATCATTTTGTGATTTCTTGTTAGTTTTAAAGAACTATGGCTTTTTTCACAGTCTGCACAAAATCCCTCATCGCAGAAGGTGCACCATTTCTCGCCATCTTTTGAAATGTCTTCATATTTACACGGACCGCAGCATAATGGTGGAGTAGATGTCATTATATAGAACTAAAACAAAGTACAATATATACAATATATGCAATTGATATTTTCCAAAAGCAAAGACGGTTTTTAACATCTTCAATTCAATCATTAAAACGTCAAATAACAATTTAATATTTGATAAGGAACTTTTCGTTTGGAGTTTTTCTTCGAATATGATATTGTTGTTATTTTACTATTAGTTTTATTCATAATTTTGCAAGTCTGCACTTGTAATACTATTCTGTTAAGTGTGTCTTTCATAGACAGTATGTATGTAAACCATTTAGTAGCACTTAATTTTTGCTGAGTGTTCCTGCGTTTGTTTCTATTGTATTCCTGTCACGTAGTGTAGTCATTTTACGGAATTTATTTTCTTCGTCATATAAGCGGGATGTTTTGCTAGCCATGAAACCAGGTACAAAACTTCAAATGTTCTGTACCAATTCATGTATATGACAGTCCGTTTTATGTATTTTGGCGTTTGGTTTTTGATGCAGGTCAGGATGTCTGTTGTGCTATTGTTTTACTCTGATAGGGAGACCTGTTCCCTCAGTTTTAGTTTGTTACCCCGATTTTGTTTTTTGTCCATGGATTTATGAGTTTTGAACAGCGGTATACTACTGTTGCCTTTATTTAGTATGAAACCCGAATTTGTTTTCTCTCAATCGATTTATGACGTTTGAACAGCGATATTCTACTATTTCCTTTATTTAATGCCATCTTGGAAGTAGGACGGTTTCATTAACAATCTCAGGTTAGCCAACAAACAACCTTACGAATATTCCTTACAGTGGCAAGACTTGGTTGTATGAGTAAAATAATTATTCTGGTTACCTTGCTAACTGACTTTAACGTAAAATAATTGATAATTTACAAACTTTGTTTGTTGTATGTATGTTTCATGCAAAGCTTTATAATATATACATAGCCTTACTCCCTACAGTGATAAATCATGTATCGGTTTCTTCCAACGATGTAAATGTAGGTTGCTTCGGTCCTTAAACCTTAACGAATGTCATCAGATAAGATTATTGGAAGAACAAAAATAAATTTAGACCAGAAAAAGTAAAAAACCTTTACTCTCGTATATCATTCGATCATAATATTGTTCTTTTTTTGAAGAGGTGGAGGGAGTTTACTTTGTTAACTGAAAATGTTAGATAGTTTATATACTATATCTAATAAAATTAATGATAACAAAACTAGACAACTATAGTGATTGAATACATGTGTGCTGTATTTTTTTATAAGCTTAGTCCACTGAGAACACACACGAGACACATATCGCAAATTCCTACTTACATGATATTTCAACTGATGGTTGATTTTGTTTTGGAGGTGATATGTACACATTGTACATTACAGCTAAAATAATTGTGTGATTATCAGTTGTGCTGTTAATTTACTCTGCCAAATTAAAAATAAAATTGAACACAAATGTTAACAGTTCTAAAATTTTAGTCATATGCCATGTCATATATTGAAAAATTAGGTCAAAAAAAATATTTCATTAAAATTGGTGTGCAAAGAAAATGAATAAATATCCTCCATTCACTTCTTTATTCAGCTGTAAAATATTCATTACTCTAAATTTTCACCAAAACTTTCCTGTTTTAATAATTATGCAGGAAAAATAATTCGACTTATTCTAGAATTTTGCACGAATTAAAGATTTGTTCAAAGATAAGATGACTACTTACCCTTAAAAGATACACTGCAAATCAACAGTCAGGATCAAGGTTAAAAAAAAACCCAGTAAATGATTCAATTCTTATGAAGTATATCATTTTTTTAAACTATTTTATATCACATGAGCATGCAGCGAAACGGATAGAAACTTGTATTACAGTGTACAAATCTGTTAGTCTTTACACAGGTCAGTCGTTTATAATCAGATAGGATTGTATACTAGCTTTACAAAACATTTAATTTCGATTTTGATAGAACAATAATTTCGAACGTAAGTCGATATCTGTTATTGTAAAATTAAACAATTGATTTGATATATGTGCAAAATCATAAAATTGCTCTCTTGCATGTCTCACTTGATTTTCCGTGCCCCACGGTTCGTTGGTGTTTATTTGTCAAGGTCTAAATCGGTACACTTTAGTAATTAAACCCAAATGTTAATCAACTAGCACAGTTTTCATGATTATAACCCATTACACATAAAACAATCCTTCATATGGGACTACACTTTAATAGTATATATACATGCATTGGTTCAATATTTTCTCCCAATTTATAATTTCAAGAAACTCGTTGCAAATGACTTTATGCAAGCATTTGTAAATATAATAATTAATTATAATAAAGACTTATTAAAGTTTTGAGTAAAGCTTCAGTCGTTGCTGATAAGTACTGATTGCATCTTCATCTCAAAAGTGAGACATCAGCCTCATTTGCCCCCGTTTCTCTACGGCCATGACTACTTAGTGTCAACAAATCCACTTAAATGAACGAGAACAGCAAAAAGTAAAATCACAAAAATACTGATCTCCGCTGAAAATTCAAAACGAAAAATCCGTAATCAAATCGAAAAATCAAAAGTTTCAAACATCTCAAACGAACAACTGTCTCATTCCTGACTTGGTACAGGCATTACTCTATGCAGACAAGATTGTGTATTTGAAATAAATTTCTTTTAGTACGTAAAATATTAAATAAGGAGATGCAACCTGAATTCCAATCATGAGACAAATTGCAAATAAAGACAAACTGACTTGATTTCAGCAACATTATAAATGACTATTTTTTTACTTGGATTTAAATTACTGAAAAAAAAAGAAGAAAGGCGACAGTAGTTTACTGCTCTTAACACTTGAATTTGATGCAATTGTCATACAAGTGAGAGGTTTAGCGCTATAAAACAATGTTTTATTCACCATTTTCTTCATTTGAAAATGCCTGTACCAAGTCAGAAATATGACAGTTGTTGTCCATTCGTTTTATGTGTTTTGTCATTTGATTTTGCCATTTGATTAGGGACTCTCCGTTTTGAAATTTTCTTTTTTAAATCTGGTAAATCGATAAAAAAAAAAGGCAATCAACGTAACAGACAAAAACGGAAGATAACGTAAGAAACCCAAAAAGGAGCGAACCCATTGCCGTCGACAGGGTTAAAATCTCCTGCTATGCATGCATCAACGGTTAATTCTAGATTGAGTGGCATTCTAGATTATAAATATACCCAAAGAAAAAGATATAAGGCGCAGTAAAGATCTCCTAACTATATTTTTTATTAACTTATATAATTAATATAAGGAAAACATGCACTCAACTACTTTAGATGCACTCTTTAGTTTCACAAACCATGAAGACTAACGAGAAAAACTAAATTCAAACTATAGTTGAAAGAATAATTTATTTACTTAACGATACATTTTATAGATTTGAGAAGAAAATAGTTTTTAAAACCAGCTGTTATGAAAGATGTAACATTTTACTTAAAAAAAAATTTCCTTTTTATTTTTACAATATACTTTTCAATTCATTTCAATTTTTGTAACATTTATTTGAAATGAATACAATAAATAACAAATCATCGATGAAATTCAAATAAGTAATCAACAACATTTATAAGAGTTGCATGAACTCGTATTTGTTCTTACAACATATTATACAATGCCATACTTCCTATCTTGTGGCCAAAGAGAAGTTCGTTCTTATTCTTGTTGTAGCATACAGTTAACGGTACACTGACGTTGTCGCTAGCATTTAAAATCTCATTACTGTCTTTTCCGTTTTGAAGTATAAGTGTCAGATTATTTGAAAGACTACCTGAAACATGAACATTTTGAGAATTATCTACAGTTATACCTGACGGGCACATTACAAATTTATTTTTGAATGTCCAAATTGTTTGTCCTTTATGATTACAACAGTTTACTGTATTCAAGTTACCGTCAGTGTAGTATATCTTGTCCTCGGTAGCTGCTACATAAAACACATCAGAAGTGTTGATCTTAATTTTATTTAAGATTTTTCCAGTTATGTTTAGTATCAGTATCCCAATTTCGTGTACTACAGTGACTATTTTTCCATTACAGTAAGATATTCCGAAGCACTTTTTTTAATATAATGTCTTCCTATCATCAGTGCCGTTTTTGATACTCATAATCTCTAAACGTTTCACATCTGGATATGTTACAGCGATGCGGTCTGTATCTATTTCTTTTAGATCATATGGCTTATCTGAGACATTGACGTCACGGATATATTTTCCTTTCTCATTGTACTCCAGCAGTTTTCCGGAACCCCAGAAATCTGCAATCAAAGTTCTTCCATCAGACAATAAGACGCATCCTGGGCTTTGGTGCTGCAGTTTAATATCAAATTTCCGTTTTAATTGAAGTTCAACATAATGGGTATCTTGCATTGACCCTCGCACTTGCATTTGAGCTTGGTCAACATTTGCATCTTGAAACTGAAGATCGGCATTTGTTTCAGTAATATGTATTTCGCCAAACTTCCTGACGTCATTCATTAGTAAACTGATCACACGATGTAATTTCATATCCATGGCATAACTCTTTTCTTTACCTATTTCAACTTTGAGTAATTGAATTTTGTCCATAGTGGTTTTGTTCATCTGACATGTTCCTAGGAATACTTGAAGGTCGGATGCAAACAGTTTCATTCGTTGTGTTTGTTCCTTTAATTTATTTAACTCTTTCTCAGTCTGTTCTAACTTTTTTAAGAATGTACCGTGTATTGCCTTATACTTTTCGTGTTTCATTTTGAGATCGTGAAGAAGTTTTTCTTCGAGTCCATCTAAATGTCTATTGAGCTTAAGTTTTGTTTCTAATATCCTCTTTTTAATTGTTTGTTCATCAATATCGAGTTTTGCTGAAGCTGACACCCGATCGCTTATGCACTGCTTTACGTTTTCTAATGTTTTAGTTATTGTCTCTTCTAAATCTAAAAGTGCTGTTGAACCTTTTGCATTTTTACATACATTGTCTATTGAAATGATATCATCTGCTCGACAAGTTTTATGCGCAGATTTAACGCAAACTGCACATAATGCATTACTATGATATTTGCAATAAAGATCAAGCTTTTTTCCATGAGTCACGCAGGTTAGGTTAACAGAAAAATCCAAGTAGTCATCAATGGCAATAATTTTATGATCTCTTGTCAGTTTTAAAGATCTATGGCTTTTCTCACAGTCTCCACAACACCCCTCATCGCAGTTGGTGCACCACTTCTTTGCAGCCTTTATAATGCCTTCGTGTCCACATGGGCCACAATTTATTGCTGAATTTGATGCCATAGTCTATTATAAAATTCAATACAAAAGGAAAATATTACTTTTTCTGAAAAAAAAAACCCAACAAAAAACAACAACTTAATATGTCAGTCAATGACGAATGTATCTAAAAATATCGTTTCCTTCCGTCTTTTGTAAACTTGGTAACTTGGTATTAACTCGAGTATAGTAAGGAAATATCTTAAACCCATTATATTTTTGTTAGAGGTGTCGTTCAACAGCCTCAAAAAATTTGCTCTTCAAATGATAACTTAATATTTAATCATTTTATTCTTTATCATGATATCCTATCAGTTTGGTGACGTTACCATTGCATTGTAAAGTTGATATCTTAGGAATTTAGATCAACATTAGTTCAACTTGGTCTGTTTATTCAGAAAAGAACACAAATAATACTCAAGGTTAAAATAGCTGAAACTGAATATATGATAAAAGTTTTAAAAAAAGCAGGATTAAAAAAAAGATATATTTCTACGTCATGCATTTTGAGCAACGAAAAAGTGAGAAAACTGTGCAATAAAAATATAAATCTATACAAAAAATATGAATCAATAGTAGTAATTTTCTTTTCTTTTGGATAACTGGAAAGTTTCTTTGGAAGATTTTCTTCTCAACAAATTCAATTCAAACAACTTTAATTTTTAAAAAAAGGCTTGAAATCTGATATGTACTCGACTTAAATAAGATCATTAAATAATCAAACAGAATTGTCGCTAGTGTTTTGACATTTGCTTACACAGTTTTTATGAGATAATTTTGTAATTGAAGAAAAAAAAACTTCATCCCATTTAAAAAAAACTTTCCTGTTAGCTTGTATTCAATAATTATGGAATATAACTGTTTTTTTTTTTTTTTGCAAAAGGCAAGGTAGTGTTATTCAAAACACGTTGTGAAATTCAAAAATGGTTGAATTGTTTAGAGAAACTTAAGTTTTCCCTGTCTTCATTTTTGAAGAACACTGGTAAATGAATATGAGAAGCCTGTTTTATGTGTTTTACAACCATTGGGTTCCTGTTACTAGTTGTATACGTTTTGCCCCCGGGGATATCACCATTCCTAGCTGAATAAGGGTTTCAACTAGCGTTCATATCAGTAACAGTGATTACTCTTTCCTCTACAGTTTTAGTTTTTTACTTTCCCACGTTACAGATTGTTCTAAATTGTGTTTTTCAACAATGTTTCGTGTACGAGAGAAGTTAAGTATTTATAAACACTTATCACAATTCTTACTGTGCCTGTGTCTTTATTCCAGTAGTGGGTATTGGTTTCTATCTACCATAATTGTATATCGTTTACGGTTGTAGTATAATCTAGAAAGTTAGTCTTGCCGGCTACTTTCTTTTTCGAATTTTTTTCATTGTCTCATCCTTTTTCTTTTTTCTTTCAAAACTGTGTAGGATTTGCTCCTTTTTCGAAAAATTAAAAAGGAAAGAATGCAAAAATCGTAAATAGAATAAACAACCAAAGAGAAAAATATAAAAAGACAAAGAACAGTTCACAAAAAAAAACCCACAATCAGCATCAACCCGGTCAAAACAGATGGTGAGCCCAGGTACTCAAAAAGAGTGATGTATCGAGCAGTTGGCACTGTGGACAGCAAGCTACAATTATCATGAAGCCAATTTAAAGGAGCTTTATTTCAGGCACATTAAAAACCAAAAATTATCTGCCTGTTTTGATCCTTACCTTGCTGATCGCTGTGTTAAATTTGTCAGAAATGTGATGGAACGGATTTGGGATCCTTCATTTCTTGATTCTTTATTTTCCTAGACAATTTTCAAGTATTCTTTATTTTTTTGTCTTTCATTCTTCACAATTCCCATTATCCTCTATTCTTTAATTCTTTAGACAATTTCCCCGTATTTTTAATTATTTTGCCATTTATTCTGTACAATTTCCCAATATTCTCTATTCTGAAGACCTCATCCGCACCCTCACGTGTATGACAATAAAATAATATTTAAAAATCATTGATCAATTTGATCGAGTAACTATGATAAACAAATAATTTATTATAACAAGGAAGTTAAATACAGATAACGTACTATGTAATAAAGTTTGTTTATTGATATTTTGCAGTTTAAATTATTAAAGTTTTCGTCAGTTATTGTTGCATTTAAATTTCAAGTAACGATTAAGTCATACCTCTTTGGGCTGGTGGTAGTTATCGTTGCTATCCAAAGTTGTCGGCCTTGCATGATGCACGCCATGAAGTATTTACCTTTTTAGCGTCATACAAATGTTATCAGGCGGGACAATTTGAAATTTTATAACTGACTGATTCCACCTCAAAATTATTCACTAACAATAATGGAAAACATTATACACTCATGTAGCAAACACTTTATTTTTTTCATTCACCAGTCATAATGACAATTGTTTAAAACAATACAACGTAAAGTTGGGGTATATTGTTTAATTCTGTCCGTCCTTCCGTCTGTCCCGTCTGTCCCGTCTGTCCCGTCCGTCCTTTCGTCCATCTGTCCATCCCATTATGGGTATACAGCCTAAGTTATTCCAGATAACTCCTCCTACAGTTTTGATTCTATGAAGTTTTCACCTTGCTGGCTGTTTGTACATATATTGAAGGTGTGCATGTGGTCAATGTATATTTTTTATTGATATTTGCTGTTTTGGTAAGGGACTTATCATTATTTACCTGGGAAAGGGGGGGGGCTGGTCATTTTGAATTTAAACATATAAAATTTTCTTGATCCCCCATAATATTTCACTATTTTTATTTGATCCCCCCTACAAAAACATTTAAAAAAATGTGACCCCCCCCTCTATTAAACATGTTAAAATTGTAACATGCAAAATATATGTTATATCATGGATATCATGAGGCAAACATTAAATATTTTCAGTGGATTGAGTCCAAAAACAATATTCGAGGGAACATTGCCTTGAAATAGGGCTCTTCCATGAATTTTAAGAGGTAGGCAGCAAAGCTTTTTCTGACTCTTTTTTTTCTAATTTCCTATATTGAGCTATTGAAGAAAACTTTTTCCTAAGTAGATCTGTAAACTTTTTTTGATACAACAACAACACATTATTTACTAAGTGGGATATCTATTACCCGCAGGGCAGCAGTCTTTTTGCGCTAATTACTGTTTTTCAGGGGTATCATTTGCGCCAAATTTTGTTTTCCAAATGTATCATTTGCGCCATTAATCGGAACTCATTTGCGCCAATTTACCTGTACACATAGCTATCATAAATGATTAATATTTATTCTTATTTTTGGCTTAAAAAGTATCATATGATCGGAGATATTTCACCGTGAAGATGAGCATCTGGAGAGAAATGACTTGAAATGCAGTTGACCGTCCATGTACAGAGAGCGAAGAAACTTATTGCTTTGCTGAATATTTACTACAAGATTTGCTGAAACAGAAGAAATTATAAGCTTTTGCTGATTACGTTTTAGCCACAAACGTTGATGACACAGTGCTTTGCTCCCACCATCCGTATGGGCTGAAATTCTATCTACCGTAAGAAGTACTAGTAATGGAGCAGAAGCATTCCACAGTGAATTAAGACTCATCAGTGACGCTCGAATCCCAAAAAGTTAAAAAGGACAAATAAAGTACTGTTTTATGCATTTCATCCTTCAATATTTGTCTTTTTGGACAATAAAGTGAAGTTACAAGCTACTACATACTTCAAATTAGGAAATACCCTTGCAGTAGCAGTAAGAAGAAAGTATGTTTCAGAAAAGGAAACCGTGATTTGCCGTGTAAAACGCCGGTTCCAAGTCCGAATAAAGGTGGAGTGAAGTCATTTTTCTTCTAATTGGCGCAATCGTATTTTTTTATTTTTGGCGCAAATGATACCATGTAATTTAAAAACAGGTTGCGCAAACGTAGCATTGGAGAAAGTACTGGCGCTAAAGGACGCATTTTTGGCCCAAACGGATCTCTCCCACACGCAGTATATGTTCCTCTCTTGGACGCTGCTTAAAACTTAAGTTTTACAGTAGGCCTTGTTTAAACCTCCATAAGGTTTATATGGATTGGTTATTCGTTTATACTTACTCATTTATTGACACATTTTATTCGTAAATTTATGTGTGATAGAAACCCCAAAATTTTGAATTGTTAGCCTAAAAGATTTTGAGGGAATGACAGTTATAAATTAACTCAAAGGGATCTAAAAATAAATGAAAACGGTACGATGATTAGTGATATTCAAACTACTTATTTCTTTGTGCAAAAAATATTGATTCCCCCATTTTAAATTTACAATAAAATTTGAACCCCTTATTCCACATACTGGAAAAAACTTGACCCCCCCCCCCCCAGATAAATAATGATAAGTCCCTAAACAGTTGAACTTTGTCATTTTTTGAGTATATACTTGCATAAGAGATGATTCGCGTTTTCGGATAAATCCTCCAACAGATTGAATGCTAGGAAGTTTTCACTTTGATGGCTGTTTGTACATAGATTGAAGCAGTGCATGTGATCAGGGTTATGCATTTTATTGCTATTTGCTTTTGTGGGAGATATTTTAACTTTGTCATGTGTTAAGTATGTATTTGCATAAAAGATGAACCATAGACCTATGTGCAACCATGATCAATTTTGTGTATTTTAATATAACACTTTGCATCTGCGGGGGCATCATTGTGTCTCCCTGAAACAATTATATATGAAAGAAAGTCCTTCATTGACTTTGTTTTAATACAGTTACTTCAGAATAGAGTGCAAGGGCATCACTTCGTCTAGTTTTAAACCAATTTTTTTTATAAACTTGTTTTGGGAAATCGATGCTATCACTGAATATAATAATCCTATATTCATCAAACACTTAATTGGCAAATACTAGAAAACAAAGGGAACGTCTGTGGATTTTATATGTTCAGCAATGAAACAACAAAAGGGTACACTATGGCATGCTATTGGTTGCAAAAAATTGATATTTTTTTATGTGAATGCAATATTTTTTTATTCAATTGGTACATATTTCTTCATTTAAATGCAATATTTTTTAATTTTTTTTAATGGTATATTTTTTTCATTTAAATGCAATATTTTTTTAAATTTTTTTTTAATGGAATATTTTTTTCATTTAAATACAATATTTTTTATTCAAATGGAATAATATGTCATTCAAATGTAATGTTTTTTGTTCAATTGGTATATTTCTTCATTTAAATGCAATATTTTTTATTTAAATGGTATAATTTGTCATTCAAATGCAATATTTTTTATTCAATTGGTATAGTAGTTTTTTTTTCTCATTTATATGCAATAATTGCACTGTGGGAAATTCTTTGACGTCTTAAGGTAAAATTTGCAACAACGTTTCTAATTGGTCGGTAATTGTTTGGATTTCCCCCTTTCTTTCTAAACATGAGAGACCAAGAATTAAAAAACGCTGTGTACTGATTGATACTTCAGTCTGGGAGAACGAGATTTATTCTAGTACTAGTTGTAGTTAGCTTTGAGCAAACTTCCAGTAATTGTAAATACTCTTATGTTGGTGCGTTGTGTCTATTGTCTTAATGTTATTTTTTTTTGTATGTCTCATACCGATCTTTTGAGTTAATCTAATTGCAACTGATTAGTACATGTTGTTCTTTTATTGTACTATTACACCACTGTCCCAGCTTCGGGATGGGTTGAGTGCCGCTCACAAACATGTTGTTGTACTGTTACACCACTGTCCCAGGTTTGGGGAGGAATGAGATCCCGCTAACATGTTTGACCCCGCAACATTCTGTATGTATGCATCTGCTTGTCCCAAGTCAGGAGCCTGTAATTCGGCGGTTGCCCTATGTTATACATATTTGTGTTTCGTTCATTTTTTTGTACATTAATTCAGCCGTTAGTTTTTCTCGTTTGAATTGTTTTACATTTGTGATTTCGGGGCCTTTTATATAGCTGACTATGTGGTAGGCTTTGCTTATTGTCGAAGGCCGTACGGAGACTTATAGCTGTTGATTTCTGTTTAATTTGTCTCTTGTGGAGAGTTGTCTCATTTGCAATCATACAGTACCACATCTTCGTTTTTATATCAATCCTGCACTATTCTTTATTTGCCTGTCCCAGGTGAGGAGCCTGTAGTTTAGTGGTGGTTGTCGTTGGTTCATGTCTCGACCCGTAATTAATATTTTGCAAATTGTTTTGTTATGTATAATTAGGCCGTTAGTTTTTTCGTTTGAATTGTTCACACTTTTCATGTCGGACTTTTTATAGACGACTTTACAGTATCAGGTTTTTGTCATTGTTGAAGGCCTTACGATTGTGTATAATTGCTTACATCCACTTCATATTTGAACTCCGGTGGATAGTTGTCTTATTAGCAATCATATCCCATCTCTTTGTTTTTATATTATATACCTAACTTCTAAACTCGTGTTTTCCTGAACAAGCATGAAATATTTGTCACTGGGCGTTAACAATTAGCAACAAACCAATCAATCAATTTAAACATGTGTTAAATAAGAGGAAAACCATTTGATATTTATTTATTTGTTGGGGTGGGGACAGAAGGATTTCATACATATGAGTATGGTTGCCTGGTAAGCGCTGAATCCCCATCATTTATCTATAAATTTAAACTGACCACTACGGAATAGCCCAATAGTGTTGAAAGTAGCGTTTAACAGCAATCAATCAAAATCCCTTCCCTAGAATATCAAATAATCGTCCCTTAACTGTTATTGTCCGTGTAGTTCTTATACTTATACAGCTTATCGTCCTACAAGGATGTCTTACTAAGGCTTTCATACCATAAAACGTCTATAACATAGCTCACATTCTAATATATCTGAATTCATAAATTTATTAATATTATATAGACTAAACGACGCCATGTGTGTTGTGTGCCTCTGCCGTCTAAACAACCTATCAAAAAAGAAGAGGTGGAAGAGAACCAGAAGATCTTCCCATTGCAAAAAAAAAAAAAAACCAGAAATGGACTTCTTCTGGCTCACTACCGAAGAACAAAAAAACGCGCCCCATTAACATGTTTTAAAAACGCCTTGCCCCTACCCTTTTTCCCAAAAATTGGCATTGTTAAATATATATACACATATATTATCATCATTAAAACTAGAACACACCCGTGATATCGCGGGTCCGTGACTGAATTAAAGTATATAACTATGCGCAAGCCTTATCTTAGTATTAGTACTGTCATCTGATAAAGTCATGCCAATTATAAGATACACAATTTTCTCTGCTTTCAAATCTTTCTGTTTGAACCCGTCGAACTGGAACTTATCAATTATTGGTAATATCAAATATTTGGAAAACAAAAGGTCCTGGAATGGAGTATTTTTTAATCAACAGCATTGTCCTATATTAGTTATAAATAAAGTTGAATTCTTTGATTCGCGGTTTTACGTCATGCCCGCTAACAAATTGAAACTTATTTTTAGTCCAGATTTTTAGTATTCGTATTGTTATCTTAGAAAGTCTTACGGATTAAAATACTACAATAGGTAACAATTTAACAATTTAGTAGTGTCAACTCTGTGATTATGACCCGTTTATATAGCATATTAATCCTGAATACACCGTTTGGTGGTGCGCCTGTCAGATGCGGAACGTACAGATAAGGTAATAGGTAACAGGTGATTATACTATTGGTATCGGTATCGGACTCGACCCGGAACTTTCTAATTATTGGCGATATTAATTACGTGGAAAACAAAAGGGCCTGGAGTGGTGTAATTTTTAATATACACCTTTGTACTATATTAGTTGTATATAAAGTTGAATTCTTTGAATCGTCGTTTTTACGTGATGACGGCTGACAAATTGGACCTCGTAATTTTAGTATTATAGATGCTATTGTATATTAATCAGACCTTTATTACATGATCTGGGACTAATGACATCTATTTATAAGTCCAAGTATACAGTAAATTATTATAATATGAATATGTTTCTTGTTTAAATAACCACATTTGGTGCTATGCATGAGTCACCATTTATCAGGACAGGAATTGGATTTACATAGAGAGAATAATGTGCAAAAAATGGATATGGGGCGGGACCAAACCTATAGATAACATAATAAAGAAATGATGAAATATAAAGAATGTGTTGTCGATTGTTTTTTGGTTGCCAAATGTCCAGTAACAAATATTTCACGCATGTTTAGCACGAATAAAATAGAGATCAAAGGGTAAATAATAGAGTGAAATGGCAAAAACTTAAAGATATAGAATTATAGAAACTATCATTATAGAAATTATCTTTAATCTGAACCCCCTACCCATCCCCCCCCCCCCCCCCCCTTAGACACCGAGGTTATGGATCCGGCCCTGATAAATGTATCTTATACTATTATACATTTTGTACGGGTCTAAATAATTGCTAAACGTACAATCCTATAATTTGTTGGATACAGATTGGATACAAATCATTAGAGATTTGTATCTAATTATATTATATACTGTGTCACAAAATAAACTTGTATACCCCCTCCCCCTCCCAATGCAGTATTGAAAAGTAAATCGTTTAAAAGTCCTGAAAAAAATATGTTTTGAAATATGCCTTGCATACTTATTTATGCAAAGACATAGGTATATTAATTATTGAACTACTGTGGGGCTTGAAAAACAAATTCTATTTAAGGGATTCGGAGATGTGAACAGTAAAAAAAGACTCAGCAACGAATCCTAAATGTAAAATGATTTGCGGCATAAGACATGAGAGCACATATTATAGTCCAAAATGTGAAGTTCACGCCTTATACAGTGTACGTCCTGTGTCATATGACTTTTGTTGTAACATGGGTTAGTAACTAACTGGTTCCAATTTATCCCGAATTGTCTTTATTAAAGAATTAGTACCGGAGTATCACAGCTTAGGTATCTTCTTGTGGGTCTCTGGTTCTGCTGTAGTAATTAGGTGATTTTTTTTTAATTAAGCAAAAAAGGATGGGGCTTAGTCCAAATAATTATAACGTTCTGGAAAGCTTTTTACCGGATCTTTTTTTTATGTTTGCCTTCCTGCAACGTCTCTGAAGATCAAGAAAAGAAACTGAAAATGAAATAGCATCAGAGAACGTCATGATTACATGTATCTGGACTTAGAGAGGGGGCTAGTAGCTATGCATTTTTTTTTTTATTTCAATGGGTAGATTGTCGGGGAGTTTCTTCAGAAAGGGTTTTCATTGGAGGCGTTTTTGCCATGCACGCAGGCATCTGTTTCTATCCATGAACAGGGTGTGTGTCAAAATAATTATTATTACTTGTCACTCGCATTTTTTGCTCGACCTGGTTATTATTTGCATTAACAGCCAGTGCACGAACTCGCACGAACGCCAAGTTTAGTTAGAGGGGCGATATTCCGATGCGTTGTTTTAATTCTTGGTCACTCATGTTTAGAAAGAAAGGGGGAAATCCAAACCGTGACTTACCGACCATCAGAAACGTTGTTGCAAATTTGACCTTAAGACGTCAAAGAATTTCCCATAATGCAATTATTGCATATAAATATAAAAACTATTATACCAATTGAATAAAAAATATTGCATTTGAATGACAAATTATACCATTCAAATAAAAAATATTGCATCTAAATGAAAAAAATATACCATTCAAATACAAAATATTGCATTTAAATGAAGAAATATACCAAATAAATAAAAAATATTGCATTTAAATGACAAATATCAAATGTTTGCAACCAATACCATGCCATAGTTCACAATCATTAAACAGTGATAGCAGTAGCCAACCAGATAATAGAATAGGCACGACTCCATGATTGTACCTTAGAGGATTCGAGAGGGAACAATTATTTGTTGTAAGCATTGGCCCAATAGACAACACACGTCTGTGCCCACTTTGTTTAAATAATAACATTTACGTCAACTCTTAAATACAACTTTTTTCTTTAGATTAAATTTAACAGTACACATTGCATAATCTATGTATACATGTCAAATCATCAATGATAACAAACTTCCTTAACATACTTTTTATGTTTTCTCAAAAAGACACAGGTAAAGTTGGCAATCAGTAGAAAAATATATTATACCGGTAAAACCAAGACTTGATTTTGAATTCGTTTCGAGAAAGAGCAAGATAAGTCGGGATCATTAGGACCAATTAGAAAACGACTTTCAACAGTTTATTTTCAGGTTTGTTTCATCTTGATTAACAAGAAATTTCTTGATACTATTAGGAGTATGTTTTGATATTAGTATTTGTTGTATGCAATGTTGTATGTGATGACTTAACTCGTCAAAATGTTTATCAAAATAATATTTGTTCCAAAAATATAAATAATGGCAAACGTAGTTTACCGGTGTTCAAAGGTCATAAATCAATTGAGAGAAAACAAGTCTTGATTACAAACTAAAACCGATGGAAACACATCAACTATAACAGGAAAACAAAGGAATAACAGGAAAACTGAAGTGCAACATAAACAAAAACATAAACAAACGCCAACATCCATAGAAACGAAATACAAAAGGTATCAGATAACAACTGCCATCTTCCTGACTTGGTATTGGACATTTTAAGAAAACAATGGTGGATTGAATCTGGTCAAATGGCTAGCCAAACCTCTCGCTTAATGACAATGTAAAACAAATATTGCTGAAATGACCGCACTACGTGACAGAAATGTAGCACAATTTGTCAAACATAAGCAAGAACATGCGTCGCGTTATAACACACAAACAAATACTAAGGCCACACCAATTTAATTCCTTTTTCGACGGACCCACATATTTTTTTCTAAACAGATTTTTTTTTTAATGTTCCCGCTGCCCGCATCCGGAAAAGTAATCGTTTCTATTTCCCGCGCCCTTTTTTAAACATTAAAAAGATTAATAGCGAATCCAGCATATTAACATTGGTTTCCTTTCCCTTTACTTACATTCCCCTGTAAAATCATGCTGATTTCGTTGTTAGAATTAAGTACGCAGAAGGAGAAGTGTTGCCTTCAACTGCAATATTGTTTGCAACTATCCATACCCGCTGCACGTTTATGCACATGTCTTGAATCAGAAGCCTGACTGTTGTTCAGTAGTTGCTGTTTGTTGGTTTGGTTCATATTATGTATTTCTCCGTTTGTTTATATATTGACTAGATTAGATCGTTGGTTTTCCTGTTTAAATTGTTTTTTTGGTGGACGTTTCGTCCCCGAGGGTATCACCAGCCCAGTAGTCAGCACTTCGTAGTGTTGACATGAATATCAATTATATGGTCATTATTATAGATTTCCTGTTACAAAACTTTGAATTTTCCGAAAAAACTAAGGATTTTCTTATCCCAGGAATAGATTACCTTAGTTGTATTTGGCACAACTTTTTGGAATTTTGGATACTCAATGCTCTTCAACTTTGTACTTGTTTGGCTTTATAACTATTTTGATCTGAGTGTCACTGATGAGACGAAACGCGCGTCTGGCGTATTAAATTTTAATTCTGGTACCTTTGATAACTATTTTACAATAGTCGAACATTTTACTCTGTGTGGTCTGGACCAAAGCCCTGTGCTGGAGGCCGAACTTACTGTTGTAGAAAAGAAAAACTTAGATTTCTAATTAAAAAGGGGGGAAAATTCGTCATATTTATACAACTTTTCTGAAAGAGGGGTCCACTTTTTTAATAAAGAAAGTCAAGGAATATTACAAATTTCTTAGACATGTGTTGACCATATATAAATACAAGATAGATGTATAGTTCTTTGGCAAAAGGTTCTTCAAATAATATAAATATGTGCCCTTTTGTACCAAAAAGTGTTATTTTACAAAAAAATACTTTATAACACTTGAAATGTACCCCTAATAAAAGGGATATTTATTACATTGAGGGGTAGTTCCAATCCTGATTATGACTTGGATGGAGAATTGTCTCATTGGCACTCATGCCACATCTGATTTATATATATAAAGTGCCTAAAAGACAAAGAACAAAAATAAGAACACTGAAAGAAAAGGGACCATAAGAACCAACATATAACACAAAAAAGTCAAATGTACAGACATCAACGAACAGCTTGAACACAAAAAGATGGAGGCGAACACAGGTGTTCTGGGAGAGTGAGCAGTCCCTGTTTCTTGCAAGACAGCTGTAATGTTGCTAGTTATAATGCGATGAAAGAGGAACTACATCTATGACAATTCAATGGAGATAATTTAAAGCAGTTGAAATACATATTCATTATTTCTTGGTGAAAAGGAAAGAAAAAACACTTCAGCAGTTGATAAATTAAAGAAATGTCATAGAACAAGTGGTAAATCAAGTTTTATACCATGTTCTTTATGTTTACAAAAAAAAAATTATAATTGCTCGCCTTTACTTTTCAAGCTTCGCCTAAAAAACTTGCAAATTATTTTTTTTTATCAAAATTTTCGAATTGCTCGCTCGCCCCAATTTTTGGAGTCGAAAAAAACCGTAGAACAAGAAATTAAATTGGTGTGGCCTAGTAATAGAATAGTCGACACAACATGCAAACTACAGAACAGCAACGAACATATTCCATCAACGAGTAAGTAATTAATTGATTATCAATTACAAAAAAAAACAACATAATGTATGTATATCTTGTTTACATATTTAGTTGTTATTTTTTACAATTTCTTTTTTGCACAGACAATTTGTACAAATAATATACATTATGTTTATATATACTTCTTAGCGTAATTGCAGCGTAATTGCATTACTCAAACATTCGCTTAACTTAACCACTTTTATATTTTTTTTCATGACAAGGACATTTTATGGGAAAAAATTAAAAGCTTTCCCCATGATTTTTGTCGTGTATAGAAAACATGGAACACTTTTTTTCCTCTCAAACTGCACTAATTTTTATTCCTTTTAGGCAATAAATACCACTAAATCATAGTACGTCACAATCGGATTGCATACGAAAAAGGGTTGAACAAAAATATTCTCCTGAATCTGACGGTTTCATTGCAGAAAAAAAGCTAATGGGCCATAGACATATATCTTCTTTGGGTGGTTCAAAGCACCAATATGTTTGTATTTGGAGTTTGTATAGAATATTTGGGAAGCTTGGGGTTACATGGTTACTAAAGCTTGCACACATGTTAAAAAAAGGTGTAAATTTGATTGGTTAACTTCCAGTGATGGTTATTTCTTATATGCAATGAAATGTTATTTGAAATTTTGAACATAGTACTGGACAGGATAAAACTTTACTCATGCCAAGTATTTCTTTACTTGAAACAAAGATAAATTCTACACATTTTTTTTAAAAGTGCAAATTTAACAAAGACTAATTAGGGAAAATAAATAGTGGTGTTACACCTTAAGCTGTTTTTACTTGACCAAGTACCACAATATCCCACCATTCAGTCGGTTATCGGTTGAGAATTTATATACTCCGGAATGAAGTCAGTTGTAGGAAAATAGACTATTGGTTGTGTTAAAACAGTGTAACAATGTCTCGAATTAGAGATATTTTACCCTAGGTCAGGGAAGACTTTAAACCTGATATTTTTTGCCTGAAATCAAATTACAAGTTGCATCGATCTATCATTTTCTATTTAGTTTTTATGTCACTGTCACATATGAGAACGGATATGTCAAAATAGTTCATGTGTTTGCCTTTGTTTTTAGTCAGTATGGGGCTTTCCGTTTTAATAACACTCTTATTCTTACTTTTTGTAAGGGTTAATTGTTTTTTTGAGCAATTGGTGTTCGTGCTTTTAATAAGGCGTATTGCGTTCCCCCTAAGTTCTTAATACTACGTTTCCGGTAACTTAAAGTATCTGATTCCAGAGTTTGTTTTTATTACTTTTACGGAAATTTACCTCGTAGTAAATTATGAAAATATGTTAGATAAATTATTTATTTTCAATTTTTATACGAACAAGGTTCTGATCTTATATCTACAATCTATTAGATATTACCAGAACAAAGATTCGGAAAATGGCTTACACATTTCTTTGGTTTGACTTACTTGCCAAACAATACGATTGAAGAATGCTTTGTAGAATTAATGCTGAACAGATGCTCCATCTGACGATAAATGCATGAAGTTTGCAGATTACATATTGGAATTTTACATAGATGGCAATTCGAGATTTCTACCAACCAATGGTGCCGAGTTTTTTCATGCCAACTAAAACAAGTAGTTTGACTCTAGCCATCGTATCATTTTTTTGTCTTTGTTGATGTGCTATTAAAACAACATCATCGTAAAGATGAGAACTGTATCTATTAAAGCACCCGTTCGAAGATATGAAAAGGAAAATATGGACTTCATTATTGAACAAAACACACAAATTGTAAACGGTGTGAATGTATTACTGTGGACTTTGTACGACGTGTTTGCTACACATCTTATAATGGCTTTGCTCTCGTTCAACAGGTATTCATTAATAATTTTTCCGAAAAGGTAATAATTTTTTTTCCGGAATTGTTACTAGTTTCCCGGAAAAGTAAGGTATTTATTTCAGGACACTAGACTTATTTTCCCGGAAACGTACTTGTTTTTTACCTGGAAACGTAATGCCAATTTCCGGAAACATAAAACGCCGTTTTAATTCACTAGTTAATGAATTTTAGTCTTAAACAGTTATTTAGATTGTAACATTTTTAAAAACGCTCAACAACAAAAAATACTTAGTCATTTTCAGTCTTCCGGTCAAGTTTAAGACTTATCAACTGCGTTGAATTCAGAACTGTTCATAAAATTTGCTAACAGTAAAATTCAAACTGTTTAGTAGCTTTAAATACAATTTAATATGTTGTTTATGTCTAAAGGTAAATAACATCTACTGAAGAGTCGGAACATAGACTGAACGGATCTATAATAACTGCAAGGCAATTGTCTAAACTGCACTAAATTTATTGCATTAGATTAGTTTGAAATTTAATATGAAAGACTGAATAATGACTTGATAATTCATCGTTCAGTCTTTGAAGAACTGTTTAGATCGAAATAACAATTTCTGATCACAACTTGTTTACTAGTGATTGTTTCGTTTCTTTTGGCACATATTTTCTTATATCTTATATCATACAATTCGTGTGTTATTTGTTTAATAATGATTAGAAATCAAAGATTGTTGCCACTATAGTTCAATGTCAAGAGAGTGATTGATAATTTTCACCATAAAGCCATTGTTAAAACAATTTTATAAAATAAATTACGAAAGATAACTAAAAGGTCTTTCTCTATATCCGATTTTACTGTTAATACTACACACCCGCATAGATATACATACCATATAGGATTATTTCAGTTGTTTAAATATTTTGTGGGTTAATTCATAGTCGGAAATCTTTTATCGCTGCGTAAGATTTTACATTATCGGGTGCACTAGTTAATACTATTGATCTTCTTCACGATCAAGTATCGCCAAGGAACACTTCCTTATTGCGACATGCCTTAACTAACAATAACGTTATTGTATCTATGATTTTATAACCAAAATTAATGGTATCGATCATTCGTTTTTCCCATATGGGAAGTCTGGATCAAATACATTCACATGGTCATTTTGAAAGAAAAAAAACATTTATTATTTTTAATGTGTTTTGTTTGTTTGTTTGTTGTTTTTTTTTATTCGATTGGTAGTTGCCAAAAACTAATAAAGTAGAGAAAACACAAAGAAGCTTTCTGAATACTCGATTAAGAGTAACATTCATAAATACAATGAGGTGTGGGCTATACGTTCATCAGACAGCAACTAAAAAAAACAACCTTGTTATAAACTAAAACCGAGGGAAACACATCAACTATAAGAGAAGGCAACGGAACAACATAATAAGTTCACCAAAGACAGCTACAATCTTCAGGTAAACAATCAGTTTTCAACAATAAACAAGTTTCTGTACAATGTATAGAGCTCTTATTCGCCTCATATCTAAAAAAAACAACCCAATAAAGTATAAAGAGTGAATAAAATTAATTTTTACAATTGCTATTTGAGATGGTGAGTATCTTTAAAATACAATGTATAGCTAAATCGTTCTTATGATCCAGAAAATATTCAAACTTCACTTTCTTTTCTTGATTTCAGAGAATAGTAACATTTTAATTAGAATGGTGGGAATTTCTTCTGCGATTTTGAACTGCATTCCGGTTGAAATACTAGTTATTCTCCATACAATCTCAGTAATGACACTGATTCCAGTTCAGTCATATTATGTGATAGACAAAACGGCAAAACAGCATAATCAAGCTCATATTTTAAAAGACTCGGAATCAGCTTGCCATGTGTCAAATGAAACCAGCACTAGTCATAGGAATGACTCAAGTGTTATAATACAAAGGGAAGCAGCAGAGAACTTAATGTATTTAAGTTTATGCGTAACAATTGTTTCAGTAATTCCGATATTTTTGTTTGGGTACCTTTCAGATGTATATGGACGACGACTAATGTGGATTGTATGCGCCTGTGGTACACTTGCTAAAGAGATAATTTTACTGCTTACGGTAGTATTCGAATTTCCTACTTGGGTGTTGTATTTTGGACAAGTTATTTTTGCATTGACTGGCACATATAGTGGAGCAATGGTTATAATCTTTGGAAGTATTTCCGACACAACAGAAGAGGGTAAAGACAGGAGTTTCCGGATTACAGTTGTACAAGGAACAGGAATGCTAACATCAGCAGTTACAACTTTCGGAATGGGTTTCTGGATATTCGAGGAAGCGTTTAAATTTCCAATCATAATGACATTGTTTCTAACTGTTATCAATCTCGTTCTGGGATTTCATTTGCTTACACAGAAAAAGCAACCTGCAACCAAACTCAAGACAGTTCTTGCTCCTTTTAAAATATACATTGATGCAGAGCCAGATCGAAGACGAAAAATGTTTCTGTGCTTATCCGTATTTCTGGTGTTTAGTTGGCAAACTTGGATATCAAAAATTATTTCTCATGCGAAATCCGCTTTGTTGGAACGTTCTACATGTCCAAATACTACGTGCTATGCAAACACTATTTAACACCATATTTGTCATTGGGATTGTCCGCCTACTCCTGCGCATTACTTCAGAGAGTATTATTTTAATCTTTGGCATAATTTCTACAGTTTCATACTTGATTGTGTTTGGTTTCTCGATGAACGACTTGATGGTATATTCACGTACGTATAAGAAGCCATTCAATTTAATTTATAAAGATAAGTACGATAACAATGGTAATTTAATAAAAAAAACCAACTGGAACAGATATTGTCAGTTTTTCTCTGAAACTGCAATGCGATATGTTTCAGATCAAAATTTTATAAAACATGTTTATTAAGTCCTTTAAAAAAGCCCAGTTGGATGCGATATTGATGCAAGTAGAGATAAAATTTACATTTAATCATTTCTCTCTTTTTCATCATAACAGATGAAGTGAAAGAAACAAATATTGATGAATTATTCCCGGGTTACATTTTTTATCATTTGGAAGGTACACGAAGGAATTGTCGGTCTAACAGATGTAATGTTACTCTACTTAAACTTCGTTATGAATTTCACCGTGAAGATTTAGTGATTTGATCCGAACAACTGTAGTAATACTTGTGTAGACAAACCGCGCATCTGGCGAACTAAATATTAACCTTTTTGTATATAATGACTTTTTACAATTGGAATAATTACAAATAAATTCACAAAAAAGAGCAGCTAAACATTGAAAGGGAAACTTAAGGGTTCAGGTTTTTTTTTAATATTCACCTATTTAGTATTAAAAATACACGTATGACATCAATCGAACAGAAAATATACAAAAAGACATTCATATATTATTTTTTTAAAAACAATTTGATGTACACCATAGTTTCAAGTAACGTTAATAGGAGTTTTGAAGAAGCAGACAAAGGTCTGTTCTGTCACATATGAGCATAACTTATTTTATTTGTCTGCTCAAATATATTACTTTAATCTTGGAAGCAGTATAAATGTCTGCTAAAAGTTTATTGTGTGCAGGTTTTTACTGCACTTACCTTTTTCAGATGTGCTAGCAGGTTGCATGTCAATTTCAGCGTTTCCTATGCTAAGAGCCATCATGTCAAAACTAGTTGGTGCTGATGAACAAGGTAATTGGTTCTTTATTGATTGATGGGGTGTATTTTATTGAAGTAACTACACAGATCTGCATAGATTGTTGACATTTTAGTTATTTTTAATTATTTAGCAAGCAATGAGTTCCGTAAAACCTTGAAATAAAAAAATGCATTTAAGTTTAAGAAAATGAGGAGATGTGGTATGATTACCAATGAGACAACTATCCATCAAAGTTAGAATAAATGAAGTGGATGTAACTAGTTTATTTGATGTAAATGTCACAATTAAAAAAGATAAGATAGTAAATGCTTCAATAAGGTCACTTTTTGGGCCTTGCTAGAAGAGGTCAAAATCATAAGTAAAATGAACCAAGAAACCTTTTGAAAAGTTTGATAATTTAGCATTAAAAAATCACTATGCATACAAATATCACTGCTGGTGGACGTTTCGTCCTCAAAGATATCAACAGTCCAGTAGTCTTCTGTGTTGGCATTAAATTTAAATTATACGGTCAATGTCTGTATGAATTCTACTTTATATAAGTTAATAAACAAGTAGTAGAATAGTAAATTTACTTAATTGGTATCCATTGAAATGCCGAATGTCTATCCAACAAATTCAACCATTATGTTGTTGATCAAAAAGTCCAGTACTTTGATGATATCATCTTCTGTGTAAAAAGATTTTCCATATTGATATAACAAAAAGCTCTGTTAAATGTGACAATTTAGTCGATCTTTCTATTGATCATTGGTAATAAAAAGAAAAATAACCCAAAAAAGTACTTTAGCAAATGGAAAATTCATATGCCCAAAGTGTAAAGAGAAAAAACCAAAGTTTGATATATAACTGTGTGTAATTGAAGATTTTGGAACAGATCTCTAGACTTTTTCAGAAATCGATAAAACAAAATTATGAGTTAAATTTAGTTATTGTTTTTTTTGTTATAAATATTCTTTTTATTAGACATGTTTGTGGAGCACAAACAAGCATTGGTGTTGTGTGATGTATCGGGATATGAAACAGGATGTTAAAACTTTCTTTAATTAAAATAACGAATTCGTTTTGTATTAACTTTGTAATTAAAATATGTGTATTTAAAGCATTCTTATTTTATTGACAGGATCCGTCTTTGCAAGTATGGCATGCTTAGATGAACTTGTTGCAGCAATTGCGCATCTTACTTACGGGAAACTATACACATTTTCTGTGGCTTGGTTTCCAGGATTGATGTTTGTAGTGATGTCGGGTGTGTCAATCATTGCACTATTTGGAGCTATGTAAGTGTAGGAAATCATGTTGAACTTCAATTTTTGTTTCTCATAAACAAAGACATGGCCGAATAAAAAAATAGATGAAACGCAAAACAGGAGGAAATCATACCTTTACAAGAACAAAAATACAAATACGCTTCTACCAAAATAATTGTGATTGAAATCACATTCTTCGCATGATTGACGTTTTGAGATGCCTTTAATTAAAGAAGTTACACATTCGTCTGAATTCACACACTTTCATAAAACTTTATAGTTCATAAAGACAGTTACATTTGGATTAGATTATCATTTGAAAATTTCCCTAACTTACGAATTAATATTTTTTTGAACAAAAAAAAATAAAATATTCAAGGTCGATTTCAGAAAGATTTCTAAGACTTTAAGAAATATCTGAAATATTAAAAAAACAAAAACCACCAAATACTTTGTCTTGGCAGATACAAAACATTAAAAAATATTTTATATAGACATCATGTATTATGGATCGGATCCAGGATGTTTAAGTTCGCCAAATACTGTAAAATAAAATTCTCAAATTTTCTCAACCAGGAAATTTTGTTGTTGTTAATGAATAATATATATATATATATATTCTTGATAATTGTAGAGTCCTTCATGGTTGGATGCACAAAGATCCAAATGAATCAGTTAAAGCTTTGAGCTACATTAATACTTCAAGTTTCTTAAGTGATACAAAGGAAACAGGAAATGTCATCTGATTTTTATAAATAATAGATGCTTTATCAGATCCTGGTATCTATGATGAATTTATTTATTGACTATTTCGTGTAGTACAACGTTAAAAGTATTCTACATCATTCCATAAAATCAGAAAAGTATTACGAACACATAATTCTGTTGAAGATAATGTTGATGCATTATTCAGAATCTTGCATGTTTTTTTATTTCAAATTTCAAATTGTTCACATCAGGAACAAAATGTAATTAATTTTGACGTCACTTCATGATGATGCAATTATCAATAATAAATTAGCATGCTTAGTACAATATTTGGTTATTATACATTGGTACGTACCGACCAATAATTTTTTGTCTAAAGGGTGAGACAGAAGACTGTTTTCTTTGTAAAATAATTGTTTTCGACTTCGATAAAACATAATAATATCATCATTATTGCTACTTCTAGATGGCCTATCAAAGTTTGAATACTTAAATAATTCATAATTCAACATCAGATTGGTTCACAACCTATCATACTTCATAAGCATAATAGTTACAAGGAGGGGTAAAGAGGTTTTAACGCATTATTATAATAATTGTGATCCTATGCGCCGCATGGAAATTCAATTTTAACAGAATTCTGCATGCATACACATTTGTGTTTTCTTCTTGCTTCTCAAATTATTCTTCAGAATTTCTATTCTGAAACAATCATACTGCCCCTGACCCTTTTAGGTAGAGTGGAATATTATTTAAGACAATTATTCTGTTGTCACTTATCATATGTGCGTTCTTAAATTTTCAAGGTCGTTCTCTATCGAAGTTTGAATACTTAAATTTAAATAATTCATATAAAAATTCAGATTGATTCACAAACTTCATTTCTTTGAATTTCACCGTTAAAGTATTCGTTAAAAAAAAATTATCTGTGTTTCAATAAAACAGGAATTGAAGTGTTTACGGATTCAAATAAATAATAAATTATCCTCTGAAATCGTTTAATAACGAACAAAACTCCGGATTTTAATTTACCCGATTATGCATTATTTCCTATGAGCAAGCTCTCCACAGTTAGAAAAAAGAATTAAAATTGACCCACAACATGTTTATTCATTTTCTATTATTGCTTTCAAATACATTCAGCCAACTGTTTGTTGCATACATATGCATATGTATTATTAACTCAATTTATATTTCATGTTTTTTGTCAAATGTATTTCTATTTTTATTTCTTGTGTATTGTCTATTGCAATTGTGTGATAACAATTCAATGTACTGATTATGCCAATAATGGGTCCACTATTGGAAATAAAATTAATCTTATCTTATCTTATCTGTATGTAATCAGTATCGTCCATATATTTGATTTTCAAAAGTGTGTGATATATGTTATTTTTTGTATATTCATTGCTTCATTTCTATTTATACCATAAAGTATTGACACTAATCTACCAAATGAGCAAATGTAAATCGTGTGTCATTTTCAAATTTTTTCGTGAA
Organism: Mytilus edulis; assembly: GCA_019925275.1. NCBI lineage: Eukaryota > Metazoa > Mollusca > Bivalvia > Mytilida > Mytilidae > Mytilus > Mytilus edulis. The sequence continues at coordinate 90,248,190 of CM034350.1, forward strand.
ATTCAATAACAAAATCCGTTAGACCAAAAATAATAATAGTTCCCCGACCAATGTTCAGTGTGGTAAAGAACAAACTTAATTTAATAGATTGTTTGTGTTTTAACGCAACTTTTAAGCGCCACGTTTTGGCAATTTCGTGGCGGCAAGATTTTATTGATGGAGGAAACCGGAGTGCCCGGAGAAAACCACCGACCTTCGATAAGAAAACTGACAATACTAGTCAATTTAGATTGGATTGGAGAACACCCACACGACGGGGTTCGAACTCACAACCCCAGTGTTGACTAGCTAGTAATTACAGTAGAAGAACTACATAGACCAATTGACCACCGAGGCTTTTAAAGAATAAGATTTAGAACAATTATTGAATTCGATTAAAGGGCCCGTTTCCGAGCATATACTTATATGATATTAATTATACAGTAATTTTAAAGATATATTACAATAATAATCAATGATTAAATAACTATACTCCATACTGGATGGTGTTTGAAAATAAATGAAATAGAATAGTAACCCTCTCTCAAACTGTATAACTACTTAATATATAATTAGTTTTTGGAATGCAAATTTTCTCTATTTCAAAACAAGTACTCATAAATCTTGACACTGACATATTAACATTTTTAGACTCACATGATATCAACCGAATATTTTTTTTCATATCTTGAAATATAATGGAAGTTTTTACATTGGATACTTGCTTCATTAAGAATTAAAACAAAATTAAATACAGTGCATGCTATTAAAAATGATATGAATATACGGACTGTCATACAGAAAACATACATTACACAATCTTACCTAAGCCGTATTTGGCACAACTTTTTGGAATTTTTGATCCTCAATGCTCTTCAACTTTGTATTTGTTTGGTTTATAACTATTTCGATATGAGCGTCACTGATGAGTCTTATGTAGACGAAACGAGCGTCTGGCGTACTAAATTATAACCCTGGTACCTTTGATAACTATTTACACCACTGGGTCGATGCCTCTGCTGGTGGACGTTTCGTCCCCGAGGGTATCACCAGCCCAGTAGTCAGCACTTCGGTGTTGACATGAATATCAATTATGTGGTCATTTTTATAAATTTCCTGTTTACAAAACTGAATTTTTCGAAAAACTAAGGATTTTCTTATCCCAGGCATAGATTACCTTAGCCGTATTTGGCACAACTTTTTGGAATTTTTGATCCTCAATGCTCTTCAACTTTGTATTTGTTTGGTTTATAACTATTTCGATATGAGCGTCACTGATGAGTCTTATGTAGACGAAACGCGCGTCTGGCGTACTAAATTATAATCCTGGTACCTTTGATAACTATATTCATATTCCTATAAATCCACAATGAAGGCTATGTTAATCTAAAAATGTTTTTTTCTTGCTTACTAGCTTTCATCTTTGAAAAATCCACAGGGGACAAAATGTCTCAAATTACTTATTTCTCGTTTAATCTGGAACGTTTGTAGAAAATATTACATGACACACTCGAAATAGTTACATGTATATGTGTATGTATATTCTACGAATTATAAAAATAACAAGTAACTAAATAGAAATCCAACCCTTTCACTGTCTGTTTATTGTTTGTCACCGTAACGGATATAAGATTCTATTGAAAAGATATTTGCCGGGGTAGTTTAGACGACACAGTGTGATTGCGAACCAGCACCTCTTGATAGGAGAACTATAAATTGATGCATAACTATCCATTGGTTAATAGTATTATACAAAACATGTCACTTCTTCGTTAATAAACGGGTGTTATTAAAGTAGAGAAGGATCTGTTCACCATTGAAATACAAAAAATGTAGAAAGAGCCGATTATGCAGGAATAAGCAGAAGGAAGCCAATATGTTTTTATATGATTTTTTGTTAGAAAAGACGTCTATAGCTTGTCCTCCTTATATAAATCAAATTGAATGTCTTATCATACCTACAAGGTTATTCTACCTCTTACAAATACTGCGAGGTAAACAGTTTCAATTTCAAATTGTCAATCTCAATTGGAATTTGCTTGTCATTTGCTAGATTAATGGTTGACAGTTGTTCGAGTTCAGTTGGAATTTGGCAGCTATCAAGAACACATAAAATCAGAAAATCTGGTCTTTTCTTCAAAATATCCAACATAGGTGTCTTCAACAATGGCCATTCACGCTCTAAGAAGGAATCACTTAGAAACATCAGTGTACTGCGACTAGTATGAACGGCATCAAGTGCATCCAGGATGATGGAGCTGTACAAGTCATGATCCTCACACAAAGGCCTTCCTGTGAAAATATATATTATCAAACGTTAATACAATCAAAAGTAGTAGACTACATATATATATCAAAGGTACCAGGATTATAATGTAATACGCCAGACGCGCGTTTCGTTTACATAAGACTCATCAGTGACGCTCAAATCAAATTAGTTTTAAAGCCAAACAAGTACAAATTTGAAGAGCATTGAGGTCCCAAAATTCCAAAAAGGTGTGCCAGTTGTTATTCAATCGTTTGAAGTGTTTGAGCTCGTAATTTTGCCATTTGTTAAGTGACTTTTCGTCTTGAATTTCCTTGGAGTTCGGTATTTTTTTTTTTTATATTATCTAACCTTTTACAAATTTATAAACAAATGAAAAAGAAAATATATATCCTACATTTCAATCGAAAAAAATTAAAGGTCAGCGTAAACAAGGACTCTATTTTGATCTCAAACTAAAACTTACATTAGATATTGAACTTTTACACCAAAAATCTCAACTTTAGCCAGAACTGAACAAAAACTCAAAAATAATTATGAATGGTTATTTTTCTAACAAAAATAGGAAACTTAGCGAACAAAAATAACAGACTTTAACCGAATGAATATGGAAAGTAATTCAACATTCTATAAGATTATAAGTTATTTTCTGCCTACCAACTGTTGTGCGTTTTACATGTACTTTAATGTAATCTGTTGCAATTAATTATAACTGTTGTGATCTCTAAGACTTTTACATTAAATATATACATGTAGCAATATGATTATACAATCATGTATTACTAAATATTTACCCTTTAGAGCAACATCGTCATCAAAAAGCTTTAAAGATAGCTGATTAAATACGAAACTTTTGATCCATCCAACATCATCTTTTCCAGTGATTGCTGAAAAGTCGTACTCTAATGAAGTTGGTACCTGTAATCGTTCTACGTTTTCATTGGTACATTGTTCTCTCTCTTTTATGACTTTGGCAATATCTGCTTGGGTATATACTAAAGGAACATCTTGTGATCGTCTAAACGTGTATCTCTGGGTTGCCGGGCCAAGTTGTGCGTAAGGTGGTTTCTTTTTGTCGATACTTTCTATCAGTGCTTTAGCAATCCTTGTCTGAGGTTGGTCGAGAGCAGTGTTCTGCAGATAAGTTATGATACCACAAAGTTTTGTAAAGTGATACTTTACTAGACCAGATGTTAATGCCTTACTTATCAACCCTATATTGTCATATTTTCTGACTACGTATGTTAAAATATTAAATATGTCTCTATATGCTGGTTTTTCTTGCAACATATACCAACAAATATTTGTGATATTTGTTGGATTTTGGATCTTGGTTAATAAGAGAGCCCTCGTTGCCCACGCAGCCGCCGTTTCATATTCTCCTAAATCAAACAAAATGCTACCAAATATATTAGCAATTGCGAATGTTTGTCCTTTGAGATGAAGAGATGTATTTACATGATCTAACGCTTCGTTGATGTATTCCACATCTTTAACGAATTGTTCTCCAAATACGTTGCACTGAGGAAATTTTGCAAGGTACTGACAAACCGTAGCTAAATCGCAATAATCTGATGTGACAAAGTGCTCTTTCATAAGTAAAAGGCCATCTTTCCTGGCGTTTAGTAGTAATTTTTTACATTTTTCCTCATCTTCTGAGATTTTAAGACAATCGAACATTGAAATGTATACTTTGTTCCTGGCTTTATACACAGCTAAATGTGTCTTTTGTTGTAAGTCAATAGCGGTTGTAAGCACATCTTTTGCTTTTTCTAACATGCACAATTTATCATGTTTATTGTATGTACGTTTTGACAACATCAATAATGCCTCCCCATATCGATGTAAAATTATTTCGTCGTTTGGATAGATACGTACAGCATTTATGAACCCTTGTTTTGGATCTTTTTGCATCGCTTCAAATTCAAATTCAACTTTTCCATTTTCAATGCTTCTAATGTCAATCTGTATACCATCATGTGAGTTTTCCATTCTCGAAATCAAGATGTCTGCAATATAGGCGTACGAACTAGCTCTGTAAAAGGCATACCCGTTAATATCTTCTGGTAAATCTATAACAACTTCTAAAAATGAGCGACAGGAATCATTGGTCAGTTTAGTTGATTTACTCTTCGTTTCTGCGTCTCTACATTGTCGATAGGAACTGTACAGTCTATTACAAGCCATAGCATGGTAAAATTTCCAAATAGTTATCTCCGATTTAGATACAGACAAGTTTGTTAGCCTCTCGATTCCCTCCTTTAAAAAAGCAACGCCATTTCGACGTTTTTCGAGCAAATGTTCATTCAAAAGCTGTTCAAACTTTGGATTGAGTAGACACTGGGCATTATATGCATACTGCGCTGCACATTGAAGACGTGTTTTTCTTTCACCTCTGGCATTGCTTAGTTCTACAATCAACTGTTTGGAAGCGTCGTTTGAACTAAACCGCGCTTCCTTTTCGTAGTTATCAAAATCTTCAAACATGTATGCATAGCCTTGCTCTAATAAACAATTAGCAATTTCCTTACTGTCATCAAAGGTATTGCTTGTTAAAATTGTTTCGATATCCTCATCGTACTTGTTCGCCTCTGCATCTAAATTGATTTTCCTATGCATTTCTGCAAGGTCTGCCAGGGTATTCAGGTGCTTTGGATTAATTGCTAAACTGTGTTTTAGCTTTTGTATACTTGTTTTCAAACAACTTCGACGTGACAAACGATTGTCAATTAGATTGTCCATGAGAGTGATAGCTTGTTTTACAATCTCATGTTCCTTAACTTTTGCATCTTCTAATATTTCCCTTCTTTTTTCAATTTCACGTGTGTCTCTAATATGCATTAAGTTCAGATTGAGTCTGTACAGTCCTGGACAAACTGTGATTGTAGGTTTTGACATTTTGGTTGGAGTTGTATCAATTTAAAAACATTTCTTCTAAAAATGAGAAAAAGTAAATTTAGTTTATTAGCTTATGTATATACTATTAGGTTTGTACTTCGGTCGAGTGTTTAATGTGATAACAGGAAACATTCATCCTAGCGATGGTACCGATATCGTTATGTTTGAACTTCATACTTTTCCACAGTTTATGTTTTATTTGGGTGTTGTACTATAAAGTTATTTCTCTTACTTGGATTGTTTACTGTAGGACGCTGTAAAGAAAAAGTTAGTACAAAGAATTAAAGATTAAAAAAAGGATACATAAAAAAATACGGTATCACAATCCACCCGCTTTCATATGTTCTTACAAAAAAATCAAAAATTTGAATAACTCTGGTAGATCATCGAGATTGAAGTTTGTTTTAAGATATTTAACATAGTTCATGTGTATGGTTTTATAAATTTCTTTTGCACATCGGTACATAATTGTTCCCTTAACATGTGCTACTTTGTTTTAAGTAAGCACCAACATTATCTGACTTAGTTTGTGTTGATAATTGGTATGTGAATTTACTTAGTGCCTAGCATTGTTCTCCATTTTCATTTGTACAGAGTCCTCTCCTATATATGGGTTTGACAATATCTGGTACAAAAGACACATCGTCCTTTCGTTTAAATATAAAAATTAGAAATTTACAGAATGGATCGTATCAAATGAAATACATGTGTTTATATAAGAAAAAGAAGATGTGGTATGATTGCCCATGAGACAACTCTCAACAAGGGATAAAATGACCTAGAAATAATATTCTATTGGTGACCGTACGGCCTTGAACAATAAGCAAAGCCCATACCACATATATACCGTACAGCGGGTTGTTTTCGCGGATGTAAAATTTCGCGATTTTCGTTGAATAAGTATATGAAATGTTTTGGCGGTTTTATTTTGGCGGATACAAAAAATTTTAACAGCTCTTTTGCATGTACACGTTTTAATTGGCTGAATTTATTTTGGCGATTTTGTTCTATACGCGAAAAAAAAGCGAAAATTTACATCTCGCAAAATTGATCTGCTATACGATAGTCAGCTGTAAAAGTTTCCGAAATTAACAATTTAAAACAATTCAAACGAGAGAAAACTAACGGACTAACTTATGTACAAAAAAAACCGAAAAACAAATATTTAACAAAACAACAAACGACAACCACTGAATTACAGGCTCCTGATTTGTTTTTTCACCTTACCATCTTCTTCTGATTAAAACAGGAATTTTATAATTCAAAGAAATTTTCTTTCTTCTGAAACACACAGTGCATATCATTTTTACATAGCTAGCCCCTTTCATGTCTTTTAACTTTATAGTTGTTCAGGTGCAGATGTTTTTCTGTACTGGTAGATCATTTTGAAGTATAAAACACGTCCGTAATTTTGAATTGCTACTGATGATTTATTACAATGTACATTCATTTTTAAAAGTTAACGAAACTAAGGTTTCAACTGCCTCAGGCAAAATTTACCTCAGATAATTCTACTTGACTTTTTTTTCCTTTTTGCTTTAATAGCTTCAATTTCGTGTAATTTGGTCTCTTGTGAAAAGTTGTCTCATTGGCAGTCATACCACATTTTTTTTATATCAAATATTTTCCGTACCAATACATCATTGGCTTTCGAAGTTTTTGCTTTGAGCGACCCGGATAAAACGACCAAAAGGAAAAGCTTCGGACGCATCGCATCTAATGTTCTTTTTCAGTGTTTAGTCATCAACAAATGTTATTGGAAATTCGTCCTCATATACTAGTCAACTAAAGAAAGAAAACAAGACTTTTTTTTCAAATTAAAGATAAAGTTTTCCGTTCATTGGACCAATATTGAAGGTAGTAATACTTAATCATTATGGAAATATAAATCCGTTTAAAAACATCTTTTTTTTTGCTTTCGTGACGTTTTTTTTTTTTTACAAAATTTACATAAAACGACAATTTTAAAAACAGAAGTTCAAACTAAAGATGCCAACTTCTCATTTAAAGGTAAAGACATTGTTTGACATCAATTTTTTTGAAAAATCATACAGTTTCTTCGTTTAATTGTTAAGCAAAGTTCGGGCCCACGAGAAATCGTTAGAATGTATACATTATCAACTGATTTACCATACACAGTATGTGTAAAGTGATATTCAAAAAGCGGTAACAATATAAAAACTATTCCGAAAGGTTCCAAATTTACTGTGTGTTGTTTTCATATCTAAAGCATTTTAATTTGAGACGAAAATAAAAAAAAATAATTTTGGCATTTTTTGAGATTTCAAAAAACACTTTTTTTCCCAAAAATTTGAAGAAAAAAAAATATTTCAACCCATTAGTTACAACATGAACACAACTTTATTAGCATATTGGTCATTTTTAAACAAATTTTAAATTTTTATCTTTCCGACAAGTTTTGATTTTCATTATCACATGTGCATACATTGCAAATGAAAGCTTTTTAAAATAGTGTATCTCATTTTCTTTTATGTCTAATACTTTTTGATAAATTTTATTTCAAAGTGGTTTATCGTTTCTTTTGTTGACTAGTATATTTCATTCTTATTAATGATAACTCAAATTTACTAAACCTTTCAAAATACCGAGCAATGTGGATTTCATCTACTTTACTTCCCTTTTTTTAATTACTTCATTTTTTTGAATTTCGGCAAGAAGAAAGGCACGTTAGCGTCATTTATGCGTGTTAGTCGGAGGAAAATATACAATTTTGGAAAAATAAATAACATTGTCTTAATAGACAGGATTCAAATTATTAATCTGTCCAAATAGTGCAAGACAATGCTGGAAAATGAGGTATTTGATGTTATGAAAATATTTGTTTGTGTGTCTTTGTCGGATTTCATATTCTCCTTTTACCAGCAGGTTTTTAAATAAGCTATATTTCATCTGCGGTTTATATCAGATTATTGTACAAAAAACAAATAATAGTTAAAGCTCCATATTATTAAAGTTAGACAGATTTAATTGTTTGATGAGAAAATTTAACGTGTTTTCGTTGAATTGAAATAGTCCTAGAATATAAGTTATAAATTCAGTAAAGAAATACTCATTTGTATTTATTTATTTTCACTTTTTGAAAACATTGCTTGCTGTTGCCTGACGGTGTCCTTATCGCGGTCAAAAGAAGAAAGAATTATATAAATGATAGACATTTCTATCTTAATTTAAATAAAACAAATGTGTGAAATGAATACAGTACTATGTGCAGTTTTATTATCTTACTTTACCTATCAAATCTTCTTTTTCCTGTGTGCAGTACGTATGCCCTATACTTATCAAGTTATTTGAAACAAATGCAAAAGATAATAATTTTATATTTGTTTTTATATTAGATGCAATAGGACACTATGGTATACAGTGATAAATAAATAAAGTTATAGCTATCTGTAATATCTATTATTAGAAAGTTGAATATAATACTATTTCATGTGGATTGATTTGGGGTTTGTCTTGAAAAAAGGGGGGTGTAAGGAGGAGGGTTTTCAAAAATTGTTTTTAGTATTTTAGTATGAGAGAATTGCTTTGTTGAAAGTATATCTACATATAATACTGTAATCTGATATTTTTTTGTCTCCTTTAATTGATCTTATATAACCTGGTTATCCCAAAATGTGTTTGAAGAAACGTACGATAAAATATGTAACTGCCTTTCAGTTATGGAAAAAAAAAGGATGAAATATGATTACCATTGAGACAACTCTAGCATGTGTAATAAATTAATAACAAAACTTAAATGAAGCAAAAGACATGGGTTTTTTTTACAACATGCTGAAAAGAGAATTTATAGTTATTGAACGGTGTTAATTTATTATCTAAGATACTTTTTTTCAACTTGGATTGTTTCCAAAAGGCTGGGAAATATTCTCTTTTTTTCCGTGCATGTACGAATATTAGAATTTGAATTATTTGCTACATATTAATTAAAAAAAATTTAAAAATTCTGCCTATGAACTTTCTTATTCATAATATGCATGTCTTGCTAGCTTACGTTATTATTATCGCGGTCAAAGAAGAAAAAAGAATAATATAAAGCATAGACATTATACATGTAATTTTTATCTTAACTAAAAAAACAAATTGTTAACTGTATATTATGTTTTCGTTTATAGTAGTTTAATTATACTTACTTTACCTATCAAATGCCTCTTTCCTGTTTGCAGTGAGTAGGAAATATTTATCAAGTTATTTGAAACAATTGCAAAAAAGATAATAATTTTATATTTGTTTTCATATCAAATGCAATAGAGCACTAACGTATGCAGTGTTAAATCAATAAAGTTATCGCTATCTGTAATTTCTATTATTAAAGTTGAATATGATATAATTTCATATGGATTGATTTGAGGTTTTTGTTGACAAATAAAGGGTGTGTATTTTTTTTAATTTTAAGTATGAGAAAAATACTTTGTTGAAAGTATATCTATACTGAATACTGTAATTTTATCTTTTCGGTCAGTTTTATTTGAACTTATATTTCATGTGTAATAAATTAACAACAAAATCTAAACGAATCAAAAGCCATGTTTTTTTTACCCAAAAAATGAACATGCTGAAAAGAGAATTTATCAGTATTCAATTTGGACGATGTTTTAATCTATTATTATGGATACTCATTTTCAACTTCGATAGATTCTATCTGGAATTAAATGACACACATTAATTAAATATCAAAAAGTTTTTCTGACTATCTTCTTTCTTATTCATAACATGATGATGCATTTGACAACTATATATCTTTTTTCTCATCGTTGACGTGCTATTTCTGGTAACTACATTCCACTACCTTAGAAAGTAATACCATTGGCGAAAGTTCTCTAAACAACGAATTTATCAATGTTGTAAAACATGTTTACTTCCGTAGGCTTATTATATTTAAATTTACCAGGGTAAGTTGTTTTATTCAAAGCCAGTTTGTTCATTGAAAGAGTTGTCTTTTTGACATTCTTCCTACCTTTTTTATAACTGTCTGTAACATCTATATAATTGACAATGAGGGTCGGTTGAAAACAAAACTTTACGACAAAAGAGATAATTTCAGCTTTCCAATTGTAAACTCTCCATTTCTAAGTAGAAACATTCGAGCAGCACCTGCATACGGGGTATATATCTCCGAATTGATACGATATTCCCGTGCTTGCATTTCCTATCATGATTTTTTTGATAGAGGGTTGCTGCTCACAGGAAAGCTATTAAACCAAGAGTTCCAAATGGTGAAGTTGAAATCATCCCTTCGTAAATTTTACGGACGCCATCACGAGTTGGTTGACCGTTATGGAATAACCGTTTCACAAATGATATCGGATATGTTCCTTACGTCGTAACTGCAATCCCCTTCCCTTTCATGAATGTGACCTACCGAATTTACCGGATTTGTTATCACATAAGCAACACGACGGGTGCCGCATGTGGAGCAAGATCTGCTTACCCTTCCGGAGCACCTGAGATCGCCCCTAGTTTTTTGGTGGGGTTCGTGTTGTTTATTCTTTAGTTTTCTATGTTGCGTCGTGTGTGCTGTTGTTTGTTTGTCTTTTTCATTTTTAGCCATGGCGTTGTCGGTTTGTTTTAGATTTATGAGTTTGACTGTCCCTTTGGTATCTTTCGTCCCTCTTCTATAGTATATAGGCTCCTTATTTCTAATATTGTATTTATAGTGTGTCATAGATCAAACTTATTTGATCAGTTGATTTGTTTTTTATTAAATGTCTTTCTGATTGAGTTAAGCATTTCAATTGATATTTTATAGTCTTTTTATGTTGGAATGTTATACCTCTGTCTCGGGTTAGGATAAAAGTCGGTGTCTGTTAAAAAAATTGAACCCGCTGTATTTTTATAAACTCGTCCTAAGTCAGGAGTCAGTTAATCATTAATTGATGTTTGATGGTGTGGTTCGTTTCTTGTGTTTAATATAGATTAGAACGTTGAATTTCCTGTTTGATTATTTTTTACAGTTGTCATTTTGTGGCCTTTTATACCTTATTGTTCGGTGTGAGCCTAGACTACGTGTTGAAGACCGTTCTTTCTATACTTGTTAACTTTGTTTTATTCATTGTGCCTTCAATGGATAGTTGTCTCAATGGCAAAAATTCCACATCTTTTTATTCATTTTGATAACGTCTCTTCAGATATTGTGGCGTCGATGATAAATATTCCTCTGACAGGCATTGTGACGTCGTTGAAGAGTTTTGCTTACATCTCAAAGTCATGGACTACGAGCATTAAAGGAGCGACTGAGCAGGGTAGAATGAAGGGGAGAATAATAAATCACCAAAGATATAAATTTCCGGGCTATATTTAGGTTTACAGCCCTGTCCGTACTTAACGAAACTATTGTCACGATTCTTCAATTTGATAATAATGGAAGCGAAGGAGGTATCTAGCCTATGCTGAGACATCAGCTCTATGAACCCGTTCTCTAGAAAGTGAGAATTATCCCCTATTTTAACGGGAAAGCTTCAAATTTTGATTAATGTTCACTGGCGCTTAAAATTCAGCATTTTTAATTGATGATACGCCTCTTAAACGATGAGTTTGCTGACCGTAAATGTATATCTTCACAGATGACCAGATATTTTCCAATTGGACAAGCCAAAATCCTCTCACTTGTAGCAGATTCAACAAAACTTGTCCACTATCCGAAAAATTTTATTTAAAAAAAATATGGATTTCAAATTAAGTTGAGGCCAGTTGAAATTTCAAAAAGTAAAATCTTAAGGTAGTACATTTTAGCCAAATAAAGATAACATGTGCTCATTTCAACTCTGATAGTTCCACGTGATGATATATCTATTTAACCTCGGAAAGTTCCAGCTCCGATTTATATGATAGTATGTTTATAATATTGTACACAATAGTCCATTTGCCAATTACTGATTTGATTCTGTTATTACACACTTTTTAAACAAATTAATTCCCTTTGTCAATCGTAGACTGGTTCCATACCGAACTAAGTTGGCTTTTGCCAATGCAAAGCATGATGAATTGAAAATGATGTATCGGCGGTTTAACTTTTTGTTTATGAAAAATAATTTCGGATGTCATAAGTCTTTAGCTTAACAACAGATTTGAAAACCTGAAAGATTGTTCACATTACGCACAGGTAAATTTGCTCTTTCTGCTAGCTCTTCATTGTAAATAAAAATTACTGTCCCTCATCAGGGAGACAACTAAAGAAGGGATCTCTAATTACAGGATCAATTACGGGAATTGGCAAATAGCCTATTAAAGGTATCACTTTCATTTACAATTATTGTTCTACAAGAAATATATACATTTCTTAAAACATTCTTAAAAATATAGATGCTGTTACTAAACAAACAAAAATCCTTTTCCCAACTAATTGGTAGTTGAATACAATTGAATATCGTTCAAAAACAACATCCTCATTTAAAGATCCTTTGAATATCCATAACTATCACAAATATAACAGGAGCAATCAGTATAGCGACGCCGACAATACCAATATTTCTCGAAGACTTTCGCGGATCATATGCAGATGTTTTAGTGGCTTTGTACGAATTTGTTTCCTTCTTGTTTATAGAAATTGCATTCCTCAACAATTCAAGTTTTTCATATAGTTCTTCCGCTGTCCAGACAGTGCTATTTATCTGCAAACAGTTTGCACATGAGCACTCGGGACATCTATCTGCAACTGTTGGTGTTACAGTGGAGTTTAGCAAGCCGGTAGTTGATGGTAGAGTTGATTCCGTTGTAGATGGCGAATTAGTAGCTGCCGTTGTGTCGGTTAAACACTCTGAAAATTAGACATTTGTTGTAACGTAGAACTTGACAGATCAAACCCTGCATAAACTGCAAATGTACAAATGGTACCCTAGTATGTTGATGGACAATGAATATTCTTAAATGATTTAATATTTAATACCTTTTACTCTTTGCAAAGAGCCTGTGTGGTGACGGAGTGGACAAGTTCTACTTGGTTGATTATAATGAAGGTTGTTCCCGAACACTGAGATTATAATTCAAAATTCAAATATACGCCAGCAATATACAAATGTTTATAAATTATTATTTTTATTTCATACCGTTTTTATACATAATCTTTGAATTATGTCATTTGGCTTTTAAGTAGGACAAATTAGTTGTATATTACACCAACAATTGCTGTGTCTCAAATGTCTTTTTTTTTATGTTTATAAACATTTTATTGACAAAAACAAGGGGTCCATTGCAACGTTTTTAGCTCAAAATATCTTTTAGAAGTAATATTCATGTTTAAGGAACGACCATAATGCACCTTTTTTTTTTTTTTTAGAGTGAAAAGGTTGATGCCTCAGACTGATTTTTTATTGTTCAACAAGCTGAGGAAAGTAAAGTACTCTCATCTCCATATGTACATCAAAAACTTTTATTTTATGTATATGTCCATTTCCCTTATATCGAATGTAAAAATTTCAATGTCATACAAATAAAAAAATTATTATGATTTCAAAACTAACAAAACTACCCAGCGGACACAAACGAACGTTGGAGTTTGCTTAAAATCATATTTGTACTAGTAATTGAAAGATTACATATACAATTGTATGAAATAGGAATAATAATTTATAAACATTTAGATATTTCTGGAAATAAATCTTACACATGCAATATTTTATCACAAAACTTCAAAACTTGCTTTGCTTTGTCTGTCAAAATTTATTTTATCTATTGTGGCATTACAAAAGCACACTCGCCGAATTTTGAATTTACCATTAGTTACACACTTGTGTCACGTACAGAACAGGATCTGCCTACCATTTTGAACACCTGATATCAACCTAAATTTACTGAGGTTTGTTATGCACAGTCTGCAGGTTTCTATGTAAAAAATACTGAAGTAAACTGTTTTCTTTTTTTTCTCTCGTTTTCCCTTTTTGTCGTTCATTTTCAAAATTTGATTATCCGTTTTTGAGGTGTCTATGTCTATGAATAGTATATAAATATTCAGAAATGCAATAACCCTATATTACTGATGTCTAACCTATCTGATATACGCTCAAACTGTATGAACCTCCACATATTTCACTTGGATTTCCATCACAGGGATAATTACAATCAGTAGGAGATCTTGGTACAAAACTGTCAGTGTTAGTAACATTTGTACAAAAGCACTGGTACCATGCCTGTAATGAAGCATGTATATTTATTTATAAAAATTTTTAACTGATGTTCAGTGGTTTTTCGGTGTTGTTGAATTGGTTTATACGTGTTTCTCATTTTCGTGTTCTGATATAGATTAGACCATTGGTTAACCTGTTTGAATGGTTTAACACTAGTCTTTTTCGGGGCCTTTATTAGCTTGGTGTTCGGTGTGAAAAGTAAAATAAAAAAAAAAAAGACTACGAGAAAAATCATAAATTGAAAGTTCCTTATTAAATGGCAAAATCAAAATCTCAAACACATCAAACAAATGGATAACAACTGTCACACTTCTGGCGTGGTAGAGACATTTTCTTATGTCGAAAATAGAGGATTAAATCTAGTGTTATTGTAGCTAAATCTCTTACTTTTATGTCAAAATAGGGGCACAACTGTCGATATTGTGTCATAATCTTAATCACTATATACATATAAAATTAGTAACGAAGAAACATTAAAGGGCATATACTTTTATAAATTGTTACTTGGATGGAGAGTTGTCGCAATGGTACTCATACCACATCTCCCTATATCTATATAGACCAAGCATATAATCAAAAATTAAAGACAAGAATACACAAATTAACCACTCTAACAGTAAGGACAACCGTGATAAATTGGTTGTTAATAATACTGAATCATAAACCCCTTAACTAGAGATAAAATTCGGTGTCTTCAGTTATAAAGAGGATAAAAATGTCAACATCGCAAGTAAAGCAAAGGTAAACTATTTCGTTGACTGATTCGATCCCCAAAAACTCATTCTGGTATAGGTAAAACAATGATTAACATATATTAATAACTTGTATTGGAAATAAAACAGACTTTGAAACATCCACTTACACATGTTCGGATTGTATGACCGTCGACAGTTTTCGGAGGTCACTTCGATGTTTATTTAGTTCGGGTCTCAACTAAAAAAACACATATGAGATTAGAAATAGTCATCATGCAAATTCATGAGTATTTACACTCATTGTCTATTTTTTAACATGTACCTGAGTTCCCATGAAAGTAGCGTCATCCAAAAATGAACAGCAATGTGACACACACAAATCATTGGTCATAGTATTGTCATTACGTTTTCCGTACGGCAAGGTTCTTGTTGGTGTTTGGTCAACATAACATCCTATGTACTGTTTTCCTGCAAGTATTATAGCAATAGTAAACTGTAATCCATTATCACTGAACTGGTACAAATTTATGTTTAGGAGACAATCCGGGTGCGGAATTTTCTCGCTGTGCTTAAAACCCATTGTTGGCCTTCGTTTGTTTTTTTTACTCGTTTTTCGAGTAGTCTCTTTGTCACAATCGTCATTTTCATTCTTAATTTTTACGTCGTACAAATAAAGTAAATTGATTAAGAATCGATAGAATATGGTAACAAACATAAAGGAGGAAATTGTATCAGCCCCAAAAAGAAGCAAAAACAGGTGTGTCGGCACAGTAAGAGTCAAAAACTATGCAGAAATATCCATCCTCAATTAAAATGTCACAATAAGGCGCGTGACGTTTTTCCAAACGCCTCTTAGGTAAGGACTTTAATGCACCAACTAACACACAGCTATATAATATACCATCGAAGGCTTATTATCTGTTCTTTTTTTGTCCGGTCGTAAACAAATCCTTAGTGCAACTCTAGTTTCATCAAGATCAAAGGTAAAGAATAAGTATTTCAAAATTTTGCAATAATTAAACAAAATGTAATTTTCTAGTTCTTTTACGATGAAATTTCTCACAAAGATTATATGATCCTTAAAGAACAGAATGCAGTCATTCCAAATAAAAAAAAAATTAAGAGATTACTAGTAGATGTGCAATATTTCTCGAAAACTGCAAATCAAGTCCTACTAAAATGAGAGGAAAAATATCTTAGGGGATCAATATCTCTTTGCTAAAAAAACTAAAAAAAATTTTTTTTTTTAATGTAATTTCAAGATGCAACTTTATTTAGTATGCAACTTATGTATATTATTCTGGGGAAAAGCCTTCGATTGAAATCTTTGCAGTTGCCTAAAAAATCTTCCATCTGCGAATAGCAATCATTTAGCGTTTCTATTTTAAGATCCCTGATGGTCAATTTCATGTAAGACAAAAATCTCCCCTAATAAAAGAAGAGACATTTAAAGTTCGAAAAAAATATACAAGCTAATTAGGGGTAAAGATATGATTGAGTTAAATAAGTGGACTTAAAGAAACTTGTTTTCTTTTGCAAGTGGAAACCCAATTTGACATGTGTGAACTATTTATTACTTTTGAACATCGGTATGCTACTTGGTCTTTTACTTATCTATACTATCTATCTGCACACTGCCCCTAGAGTAGATAGTTTTACAGCGTCTCTGATATCCCACTTTGTTTGAGCCAAAGAAAATTTGGAAAGAGGTTTTGTTGAATACTGTGTAGACCAAGCAACACAATCTTGAGCATAATGACACTTAAGAAATGTTTGTACTCAGTACAGTGAAAGAAGAATCAAATCTTCATTTTTAGTTGCAATTCTAAAAGAATATAAAACAGACCTACTATCTTTCAGGATCTTTTCTTTGGTAAGAGTCGTTTGCATATATGTTGAGTTTCAAAACTAATGTTCCTAATTTCTACAGGGTTACAGATGTCACACCTCCGGTTGGTAAGACATATATCTAAAACCTACGAGGAATCGAAATATGGAAAGTCCCATATCAATGGCAAAATCATAAGCTCAAACACATCAAAAGAATGGATAACAACTGTCATATTCCTAGCTTGGTACCGGCATGCAATAAATGGTGGATTAAACATTGCTTATGATAATAGCTAGCTAACGCTTTCACTTGTATGATAGTCTTTTAACGGTTTTTTCACTATTTGTCAGATATTTAGAATTTTTTTTTTTACTCATTTTCTAGAGTCATATATGAACCATCGCTTTCGATTGATCAATTCTCCATCGACTGTCATAGTCAAATAGCGAAATCGAGGAATCAGGTTAAATAGTCTTTCAAATTGTAGTATGTTTCCTCCACGGGTTCAATATAATTCAAAACAAACTTTTAAAAAGTTTGGCAAATGAAATCACCTTTAAAGCGGGACATCAAGCAAAAGAATAATGCTAGCCTCTTTTTCACAGATAGGTGACTTTGTATCAACGACCTCTCAACCTAAACCAATTACGGTAGATTATATGCGTCTTCTTCGCGTAAACTCCATTGTCTTTCATAATATTTAGCTGCATCCATCTGTGTTACACAGTTGCGTTTCCTATGTTGTTTCTAGACTTGAAATATTTGAATTAAAAGATTTGGTATAGGAATATTGGAGATTGGCTATTGTTTAAATAATAATATAACAATAATCAAGGGGTTCAATATAGGATCTAAAGAGCATCTAACTCTTATAAAACAACAAATAACTTGCTCCATATGAATGAATGTGTAATGAATTGAAAAAACGGATTTGATAATTATAGATAAGCTAAGAAAAAAGTAAAATCACATAAGTACTGAACTCTGAGGAAAATTCAAAACGGAAAATCCATAATCACATGGCAAAATCAAAAGCTTAAACATATAAAACTATCATCTTTCTACCTTGGTACCGGCATTTGTGTGAAGAAAATGGTCGATTGAACCTGGGTTTTAGCTAGCTAAACCTCTCACTTGTATGACAGTCGCATCAAATTCCATTATATTGACAACGATGCATGTACAAAACAAACATACATAATAGTTAAAAATGTCTTATATTGAGAAATATCTATAACACAGATAATGATAATGAAATGCAATCTGATATTGTTTTTCTGAAAATTTCGGAATATTCTCAATAACATGAAATAAAGCAAATTGACTGAAAACCACGCATTGAAATATTGGCTTCTGTAATTTTTGTGCTACTTTCACATTTCATGAGCGGTGTGAGAAACAGATTTTTCCTATCTGATGAAATATCTGTTCTCAGCAAATGATTGATCGAAATTTGGATATAAAAATAAAATGTTCCCGATTTCTTCTGAATTTTTTATTATGACGTCATGAAAAAAGGCGAAAATGACTGATAACGTCACATAAAAAGAACACATCTTTCTGAAAATCTTTTAAACGGAAAAATAAAAATCATAAGAGAAATAGCTCCCCTCCTTTACTATAACACGTGTATTACAATATTTCTCCACAAGATCAACAGGTAAATTCTAATTATTTGAAAACTCGGCAAACCTCTCGCTTCAAACATTATTATTTTAGAGTTTAGAAATAACATAACACATCTTGTTGAAGTGATGGAATCTGTATTGCTCGGTTGAGTTTTTTTAATTATTACCCATTTAAGTGCCAGTCTTTGTAAAAACTCATGCCATTTAGAAGAAGTTTCAAAATTTACCCGAAAATAAACCCGCTAATCTAACCATCATAGTGTGAAGTACCCGTATCATTAGTTAGAAATGGTAGGTCTTTCTTTTGTGCATATCTTGTAGTTCAAGAAATTTTAAGATAACTTTAAGTCAGAAGTTATTTCCACTGACTGGTTTACTTATAGTGCATTTCAACCGAAATATATCTTGAAATACCCTTACAAGAAAAAGAAACGAATGATTTATGAGTGTACTAGTATACATTCGGAAATTAAATTGATGTTTGCTTTTCATGTTCTCATCACTGCAAGTGGTTGAACATTCCGTGCAAACATATTATATTTAACCGTGTTTTCCAAAGAAAAACACTAGAGTCTTTTGAAGACGAAACGCGAGTCTGGCGTATATACAAAATTTAGTCTTGGTATCTATGATGAGTTTATTTATATACAGATCTTTTTTTCTAAATGTTTATGTAAATATTCATTTAGATAGAGGGAAGATGCATAACACTACGTAGCCTACTTAGTTGTTAAACACTTCAGTTTTCATTATTGATTATTCGTCAAATAACCCGGCATCTTTATAATATATATATCTCATTTTGATTAATACCCCAGTCCCACTAGGCCACGATTGCACTACGATCTGTGAAAAAAATGCAAATTTTGATGATCGTGGTACGATCGTGTAGGTCGCAGTAAGGTCGTACCACGGTTGTGTTGAGGTCTTCAAGTTCGTGAAGAGCGTGGCCAACTTTGAACATGTTCAAAACAATCGTGGTGCGGTCGTGGCGAAACTAGGTCGTAGTAGAAGCGTAGTGAGAGCGCACTAAGATCGTAGTAAGATCGCAAAGGTCGCTGTACAATCGTAACGAGAGCGTAGCGAAATCGTGATTCTATTCGGAGAGATTGCGCTACGATCTCACAGCAACGTTATCACGACCTTACTACGACCATCACGTTCTTGCCGCGACCCAACTACGCTTCCACTACGACTTTACCACGCTGTTCACGACCATAGTACGATTCTAGCACGCCCTTGCCGTCCTCATCACGCTCTTCTCACGACCTTACTACGTTCATACTACGACCATCATTTGCATTGTCATTTTCAAATAAAATATATAAAAAAAAACTCCCTAGATTTTGTTTGTCTGAATGTATTTATCCATTTGCTCTAACGGCTCAACCATGCTTCTCGTTTTTATATAGATTAGACAGTTGGTTTTTCCCGTTTAAATGGTTTAACATTAGTATTTTTGGGCCCTTTATAGCGTGCTGTTCGGTGTGAGCCAAGGCTCCGTATTGAAGGCTGTACCTTGGCCTAAAATGGTTTACTTTTATGGATTTTTACGTTGATGGAGAGTTGTCTCATTGGCACTCATACCACATCTTCCTATATGTATTGACACATCTGTGTCATCGCTGCTATCGTTCACTAAAATATCGTCATTTGAGCTTTATGGACCAGCAATAGGTTGTAATTTAGGTTTGGTTGGTCGTCATCTCTTGATGACAAGTATTGTACTACTTCTGTGTATAGTATCAGTTTAATTGAAGTCTGGAGCTGGCATGTCAGTTAACTGCTAGTAGTCTGTTGTCATTTTGTTTATTTTCTTTAGTCACATCTTCTGACATCAGACTCGGACTTCTCTTGAACTGAATTTTAATGTGCGTATTGTTATGCGTTTACTTTTCTTCATTGGCTAGAGGTATAGGGGGAGGGTTGAGATCTCACAAACATGTGTAACCCCACTATTTTTGCGCCTGTCCCAAGTCAGAAGCCTCTGGCCTTTGTTAGTCTTGTACTATTTTTAATTTTAGTTTCTTGTGTACTATTTGGAGTTTAGTATGGCGTTCATACTTTGCTCCCTCTGCCTCTACATCAACCCCTACCACCACGCCCATGTGGTTTAGTAGATTTTGGTGGCATGCCTGTATTGTTTCCGAGAAATCTCCGTTTTAATCAGAAATAGAAGGAATGGAACTATATTGATATGAAACACGACGGCAATATTGACGGTATCGCTGAGAACGTAGTAAGATTGCGGTATGAACGTAGTATAATCGTGGTAAGAACGTGCTATAATCGCAGTAAGATCGTGTTGCAATCGGATAACTCGTGGTATGGTCGTAGTGAGAACGTGAAGAGCGTAGAAAGATCTTTATAAGCGTAGTGAGGTCGCAGAATAAGCGCAGTGAGAACGTGGTTTAATCGTAGCGGGATCGTTGTAGAAGCGTTATTAGGACGTAGAAGCATCGTGAAAGCAACGAAAATAAACATTTTCTTGCCGCTCATACCGCGACCTCACCACGATCTAAATTCAATTTAGATCGTGGTGAGCGAGGTGCGATCGTGGTCTAGTGGGACTGGGGCTTAACTGAACAAATACTTATTCTGGAAACTGGTAAATTTAGACTTTATTAGACAAAATTATATTCGGGCATGTTTCTTGACTTATTTCTTTAGGCAGTTTATCTTTTATCTATCTCAGATCCTTGGTTGATAGCTAGGACAGATTACACATGATAACTTACAATACATCTTACAATTACATATATGAATACGATAAAATTGATTAAAGCAAAGCAGGAATGAAAACTTTTTAAACAAATCAACTTACTTGGTATAACAAATGTTGAGATGCCTTAACATATATACTTTTTTCTATCTGTATGACTTAATTTACCGACTGTTTTTTATGATTCGAGCATCTTTTAAACTCCAAAACGGTCGGATTTCACGTGGTATTCAGTTATTTGTTACTATTACCTATACTTTGATAAAAAGAAATAAATGTTTTAATTGATAACACAATACAGCGCAAGTGTTTCCTTTCATGTTATTAAAGCTAGAATATCGAATGATAGAGTTGAAATCATCTCTTAGTATTTCTTACGGAGGCCTTTGTGGAATATCTGTGTCTGAGATGACAACAGATATATTTATCGTAACTACAATTTCTTCCAATTTATTCGATTGTGGTATTGGCGAATGGCACTAATATACAGATTGCTACGTGCATAAGCAACATTGCCAGTCGCAAAAGTTATCGATGTTCGTGTGGCTTATCTTTAGGTTTGGTTATGTGAAGCATTATTGGTGTCGATTGTTGTTGGCTTTTTTGTGTTTTTATCTCTCTGTTTGTTCATGGTACTGAAAGATTTTGTTCAACTTATATTTTTTCGAATAGACCGAAAAAGTATTACAGTCAATTTCTTATCATTTGATTCTTAATTCCATTTTAAACCGGAGTAAATCGTGAAAAAACGTTGATGACATCACGGTCAAATGACAAAATTATGTCTATGAGCTGATAAACAAAACGACGTCAGCCAATCAAAAGACGTGTTACGTCCAAAATTTAATTATTTTTTAAAAACACTTTGTGTTCCGCACTAAAGAAAAAAGTAAAATAACAAAAATACTGAAATCAAATGGAAAAATTGATAGCTCAAACACATCAAACTAATGGAAAACCTTCGAAATAGAAGTATTTGTTATTAGTTTCACACAAAGTTTTATATATCATGCTATTAAAATCCCCAAAACCGTTTCTTTTATAAGACAAATTATTATCATTTAAATGATGAATAAACCATGTGGAAGTTTAATTGGCTAAATACTTTGATTAGAGTATAACACAATTTTATCATTGTTTTAATCCATCATCTATGCATCTTATTCATGGTTATAGTAATTGTAAGTTTTTCGTAGAAATTACTATAAGACAATAATATTCAAAATCCTACATATCCTGGTATGCCTTAAATAGAATCAAAAACTCTTAAAGTCTCGAGAAATGTCTTACATCTTATAACAATAGTTATCAAAGGTACCAGGATTATAATTTAGTACGCCAGACGCGCGTTTCGTCTACATAAGACTCATCAGTGACGCGTATATCAAAATATTTATAAAGCCAAACAAGTACAAAGTTGAAGAGCATTAAGGATCCAAAATTCCAAAAAATTAAGCCAAATACGGCTTAGGTAATCTATGCCTGGGATAAGAAAATCCTTAGTTTTTCTCGATAAATACAAAGTTTTGTAAACAGGAAATTTATAAAAATAACCACATTATTGATATTCAATCTTAACAAGGGTATCATGTGCAAAATAATCACAAATTAAACCAGTTGCAGCCAGAGGGACACATATGTCAATAAGTTTAATTGTTGTGTCCCTTTTAAATAACATACCGAAGTTCGAACCGTGTTTTATTTTTTTCAAATTGGTCCCCAATGTTAGAAAAATAATTTATTAGAACGTGCCGTCATTTATCGAGTGAGGTCATTGTTGGGCGTGTGCTACCTAACCTGACATCGGACTCAGACTTCTTTTGAACTGTGTTTTATTGTGCGCTCTGCTATGTGTTTTCTTTTTCTACATTGACTAGAGGTATAGGGGAGGGTTGAAATCTCACAAAACATTACTCCAGCTGCATTTTTGCGCCTCTCCCAAGTCAGAAGCCTCTGGCCTTTGTTAGTTTTGTATATTCTTTTTCATTTTAGTTCATTATTTTTTTTTTAGTTTTGTGTGACGTCCATTTTCACTGAACTAGTACATAATTCTAATTAGGGGACAGCCGAGAACCAGCTCCTTGTGCGGGATTTTCTCGCTGCATTGAAGACCCATTGGTGGTCTTCAGCTGATATCTGCTCTTTGGTCAGGTTATTGTTTCTTTGAAATATTCCTCATTTCAATTTTCAATTTTATATAGAATTAATTGCAGCAAAAGGGTCAAAATGATTTCTCTCTCCAAATGATTTCACCACTTTTTATACTTTTCTCTCGCAAATACGTGCAAATTTCCATTAAATTTTATGATAAAATGTAAAATATGTTGTTTCTGTGTATTTTCTCGTTTTCTTAAGCAGTGATATCCATCAAACACTGCTGTTGTCATTGGTCATTCTGTTGGTATCTGCAATGTTTAGTTATTTTCAATGTGCGTTTCTATTTAATAACAAATCTGTGAAGGGTGTTATGCGTTTCAAAATTAACAAAAACACATTGTCTGTACCAATCAGGTAATCTAGATCGTACGCTGTGCGTTCTTGTATGTTTGTATGTGTATTTTGTTCAGAGGAAACAGTCTTTGTATTTGATGTGTTCCTTTCTACTGTTCAGTACTTTGTACATGTTACCCGTTATAAGTATTTCTTATATAACAATACAGATGCCTATACAAATATAGATAAGTGTGCATCGATATCATCTAAAGACTGGGATACACATGATTCTCTGTTTCTATGTATTCTAATTCGTAATAGGTAATTTGTGTTTTGCGGCATTCAAAATAAATAAATTCAACTGGAATCATCACACATCGTGTTTAATGTAAATTAATATGATAAAAGTAAAATCACAAAAATACTGAACTCCGAGGAAAATTCAAAGACATAATCAAAAGGCGAAATTAAAAGCTAAAACACAATAAACGAATGTACAACTACTGTCATATTCCTGACTTGGTACAGGCATTTTCGTATGTACTGGAAGACTTCAACGTTGACGGTTAGAAGTGCAATTATGTTGTTGTAGATAATCATGGGCGCGGTTACTGCGATGTCATTAATGAAAAAGGCCCATATTTTAGAACATTTACAATAACAATGAATAAGGCAACCTAAATCATCTATTCAAATGACGAAACGCGCGTCTGGCGTATTTACTCAATTTAGTCCTGGTATCTGTGATGAGTTTATTTTCTACATTTTCCATTAAAAAATAACTTATGATGATTTTATTTATAAGACATCCAGCAAGCAGATAGTCACAATTTTATTTTTTATAACGAATCTTCTGTTTCCGCCCCAAAATGAGTTTATATAAATTGTAACATTCCAAAGCACGTATTTTGTTAGAATAGTATCGTCATTAATAAAAAAAAAAAAAAAGAGAAGATATATCACACAGTAATGGTGATGGCGAAAAATAAATATTATGAAGAGAGAGAATGAAAACAATTACGAAAATCCTTTAAAAAAAATCAGAAAAAATATTTGTTTAGTTTGTTTGTTAGAAAGGTTAAAAAAAATATCAATTTCAAAATGAAGCCAAAATGGAGCTACCAATGCCAGAATAGTCCTAAATCATTAAATGTAGCCATGTCTATCAACAGGAATAATAGAATATTTCATAAATCACTCACCAATGCCATGCACGATTAGTTTGTCTTCTTGGTGTAGAATAATAAGTAAAACAAGATACCCAATTCGACCACACATGTCTGTCTTATAAGTAAGATACATACATCAAATATGATTTGTACATGTTTGGGACTTGCATGCAACGGTTTAATTATCATGAATTTTCAAAATATTCTTTGCGCAATCAATTTTAAGCATGCCATTGGTTAATTGACAATAATGACATTACTCTGTTTGCTTAATAAGAAACAATTACAAAAATAGAACTTCGTAAGAGTTTGTTGCAACTTTCTCATCAACATGTCTGCAAACGAAAACACATATATCTGACACAGAAGTCTACAATCAATTGCGTCTTTCAAATATTCAATTAAATAAAGTAACAATACATTGTATACATAAACTGTTTAACTAATTCAAGTACATTTTACTTTTTAAAACTTTTGTTCTTATCATTGATTCTTGATTATAAGAACCTAGTATGATTTTTTTATGCAACAAGATTCATCTAGTTATTTCCAAACTTGACAAGCTGTGAAATTCTACCCTATAGACGATAAAAGAAGCTATGTTGGTTTTGTGAATATTACTTTTACTGTGTAATCGTTCTTTGGTAATCCATTTGACGTTGGTCCGTACTTATGCATCCCATCATTGTGTTATTATGTTTTAAGATTTATATGTTTACGTATCTTCTGGGTCCCATGGGCCAGATGTACAAATATTACATTGACAAATATTATTATTATATTGTAAATATACACACTGTCACAATAATACACAAAATCGTTTTCGTATTCGTATTCGTTATTACGCTATGATAAAGTTGTGTATTTTTGTGTTTTATTATTATGAGTGTTCTTGTCTATTTGTCTTTTTGTCCTTCTATGTTGATATATTTGTTTGTATAGTGATTAAGATTATCACACAACAGTTGCATAAAGTTCCATTATATTGACAACGATGTGTGAAGAAAACGGGAGTTTCTCGCTACATTTAAGACCCATTGGTGGCCTTCGGCTGTTGACTGCTCTTTAGTTGGGTTGTTGTCGCTTTGATACATTCCCCATTTCCTTTCTCAGTTTAATTTTTATACATAATAGGTAAAAAAAAGTGTGGAAAATATATTTATATTAATAAAAGATAGTTGCATCCCATTATCTTGTACGAAGATGAAATATGGTTTGAATAAAATTTTGGGGAAGGTTAAAGGGTTGAAGTATAGCATGGGACTTGGGATGGAGGGAGCTAGCTCCTGTTTTTATTATATAAACTATTTTTTAAAATGACCAATCGTGTAGTACCGAGCTCATTTTAAAATTGTTCGGAACTGCACTTTTATTTTAACTAAATATGGTGTAGATTGACCCTCAGAAGGATGCGCACCTTAAAAAAGGTCATGTTCCAATTGACGCTACCATTGTTTGCCTCTTTCTTCGAATGAGACCCTTCAAAAGCACGAAAATGTTGTAAACCCTGAAAAATATCCTGGATTTCAAATTTGCTTTAAGTGTTTTGTGGTAGCACAAGAAGCATATATCGGTTTCTTTTTTTCTATTTAGTAAAATGTAGCTTCATGAAACGCATACAAAAGGTATAAGACCTTTTATTTCATTTATCCCCTGGTTTGACTAGGAATTTAAACATTAGAGAGAAAAGCAAGAGTGTTTTACAGGATTAAGAGTTTACTGTTATATGACATATATTTCGTAAATACTTCAATAGACAAACAATTCAAACGATGCACAGCGCCTCTTGTGTTACTTGTTGGTCATAATAATAACTTTACAACTTATACAGGTTTTGGTGATCAACCAAATGTAATTGCGCGCAACGGTTAGAATAGTATGACTTCAAGATTTTTCTTGGATCTAATCTCACTGAATGCATCTGCACTATTTATTGATGAATTTCTAATTGATGACTCTTGCGTTTGTTTGGACTGTTTTCCTGTCACGTAGTATTTTAATTTTAGCGATATTTTTTTAACATTGTCATATAAGCAGAATATTAAGCTAGCCATAAGCCATGTTCACCCAAGCATTTCTCTTGAAATGCCTGTTCGAGGAATATGGCAGTTGTTATCAAATAGTCCGTTTCTATGTATGTTTGCGTTTTTGTTTTTGTTGCAGTACAGTGTTTCTGTTATTCTGTTGTTTTCGTCTTATATTTGTTGTGCTTCCCTCAGTTTTAGTTTGTAACCCGGATTTTTTTTCTACAGCGATTGATGACCTTTTAACAGCTGTATTCTACTGTTGCCTTTATCTAAAGTACGTTACTGATGTATCAAAGGTAACTTTTTTCTGTGTTCTTCTTTGTTTTAAAAATAAATAATCTTTATTTCTAGAATACAAATGGCTCTGAGAGTTTTTAACCATGGGGAACTATGGTAGTCTCTACCTTTTTTTTATATTCAATTTGTCAATAACCAACTTTGTAATAACTAAAAATTAATAATTTTCTCATTACTGACATAGACAGAAATAAAATGAATTCAGAACAATGTAGGAAATGTAATGCCGTACTAACAATTATAGGTGAAAATGAATATGAATGTTCCATCTGATTTTTTTATATATTGTTTGTCATCTTGCTTTTTTCAAATGATGTGACCCTTGATAGTCAGCCTAAAGATTGGTTGATAATGTACATCTCTCGAATTAAAAAATAGAAAAGGAAATATAATTAAGCTGTGCTTTTTAGAATAAAATCGTTTATTCATACTCAAATTACGTTATTTGTCAAATTCTCCCGTTAAATCATTGAAAGTTATTTTAAAGTTTAAATATAGTTTGAGCGCTTTTATTTAAAATCTATTCCTTACTCTAACATTACCTGATAAATATCCAACAAACTTTAATAACAAATTAATCCCACCAATTTTTCGTTTAAAATCTTGTTATTTCATTGTTTCCTGCTCTTTATCTAATCATATCTTTCGTTTACTAATTCTATCTTTTTTTATCTTATGGTTTAAGGGTGCTGTTTGGTATCTTCTCCACATTTTTTAGACCGGTACATTCTAAAATGAACGTAACGCTATGCGTAGTATCTGTCAGATTTTTGTGAAAAGATTATATGAAATAATAATTCTCATATGATTTGCATATAAGGGAATATGTTGATATGATTGGTCGAGAGAACTTCCGGTAGTTGATATTGACGTTGGCTATTTTTCGATAGACGACGTTGACCGAACTTCTTTTCGTTACCAATGTAATCCAGATGACGGCGATAATAACACCGACGTTACCAAATTTATTTTTACTGCACGTTAATCGTTAAAAATAAAATAAGACGTTGACCGAACTTCTTTTCGTTACCAATGTAAACAAGATGGCGGGATGATAACACCGACGTTACTGCACGTTAATCGTTAATCTTTAAACAAAATAACAAAAACAAAAACATTCGTTTTTGTAGTTTATTTTTTATTAGATTGGAAATTTTATGGAGTAACAAATAAATTCATGCGCCAGGCCTATTCGATGACACAAATATACAATTTACGTGCGATAGATTACAACCGATGCCAACCAAAGGGTCTTCAACACATCGAGAAAAGCCCACACCTAGAGGTTGAATTCACTTGGTCCCTAAACTCAAAAGTGTATTTATTTAAAAAAAAAAGTGAACGTCATACTAAAAATTCTTTACATGAAGATAAACTATAACTTCTTTACATAAAGATAAACTAAAATTTAAAACCATAAAAAGACCCACAAAGGCCAGAGGCTCCTGACTTGGGACAGGCGCAAAAATGCGGCGGGTTTAAACATGATTAGTGAGAAATCAACCCCGTCCCCTATAATTCTAGCCAATGTAGATTAAACAAAAAAAACATGAATACACACAAGGTAAAACTCAGTTTAAAAGAAGTTAGAGTACGATGTCAGAATAGGTAACAAAAGCAACTAATTGTATCAGCAAAATGACAATGATAAACTAAACAAAAAAGGACTACTGGCAGTTACTGACGTGGTGAGGGTTTTATAAAACTTACAAATACAAATACTTCGCGAAAGAGGTAAGACAGGGGACATTTACAAAAGGTTCTTTTTAGCGTACGATTGTGCGTGACATTCCCTCAATACATTCGAGTCTGCAGACAAACTCTCTTCATTAAAATATTATAATCGAGGCACTCATGGGAAAAACAACGTATAGGCCTACGACCATCGCACTTCAGCGGGACCATCGCACTTCGGCGTAGATCATCGCACTTCAGCGGGACCATCTCACTTCAGCGGGACCATCGCACTTCAGCGTCCCCATCGCACCTCAAAGTCCTACAAATTTTAGCGAGAGAAATTTATGTATTACTGAAAAATTATTACACCAGGGTTTTCGATATCACAAACTAGTCAAAACATTTACTAAATTTAATCATCGGTACAAGGAAATCATTCGTAAATATAACTCAACATGCAGACATCTTATACGTTCAGGTATTTTACATCCAATCTTTTACGGTTATATACTTTACAAAGCACAAAAATGTCAGTATTCACATCAAAAAGCTAACAAAACCTTTAAAAAAACTTATTAATAAGGGATATAATTACGATACTGTTATCAGGTCGTTAAAGATTGCATATTTTGACTTTAATATTGATTCACTAATAGGGTCTTTGCATCGGAACTAAGCACATTTATTTTAAAACCAGTGTTAGCATGATACGGGTTATGTTCTTCTCATATATCTTATGATGGTATAATACTAAACCCCTTACGGTAGGGATTGTGCTTGACATTCATATGATGAAGACATAATCTTTCAATCAGTTGAATTGAGGTCTGGAGCGTGCATGTCAGTTACTGCTAGTAGTCTGTTGTTATTTATGTATTATTGTCATTTTGTTTATTTTCTTTTGTTACCTCTTGTGACATCGGACTCGAACTTCTCTTAAACTGAGTTTTACTGTTAGTATTGTTGTACGTTTGTTTTTACTACATTGGTTAGAAGTATAGGGGGAGGGGGAGATCTCAAAAACATGTTTAACCCCGCTGCATTTTTGCGCTTGTCCCAAGTGAGGAGCCTCTGGCCTTTGTTAGTCTTGTATGATTTTTTAAGTTTAGTTTCTTGACTATAATTGGGAGTTTAGTGTGACGTCCATTACCACTGAACCGGTATACATATTTGTTTAGGGGCCCGCTGAAGGACGTCTCCGGGTGCGGGAGTTTCTTGCTGCATTGAAGACAAATAGGTGTCCTTCGGCTGATGTCTGCTCTATGGTCGGTTGTTGTCTCTTTGACACATTCCCCGTTATGAACAATTCAACTTACTTGATAACTTTAATATAATTAGTTTTGAAATGCAATAATTTTTTTTTATCTGTATGACTAATTTTACCGACTGGTTTCTATGTATCGAGCTTTCTCTAAAACTTCATAACGGTCGGACTGCATGATGTATTTCAATTGTTTGTTTCAATTTCCTGTACTTTGGAAAAAAAATTATATCTGCCGTAAAAGATGTTCGGACTATTTTTCGCGTGTGGTACCTTTTTCTTTTGACACTGTACTAACTATGTAACCCTTTTAATTCAATATTAAGTCTGTGAATTTTTAAAAATTCGTACAAATCAAAACAAAATATTTTAATTGATAACACAATACAGCGCAAGTGTTTCCTTTCATGTTATCAAAGCTAGAATATCGAATGATAGAGTTGAAATCATCTCTTAATATATCTTACGGAGGCCTTTATTGAATATATATGTGTCTGAGATGACAACAGATATATTTATCGTAACTACAATTTCTTCCCATTTATTCGATTGTGGTATCGGCGAATGGCACTAATATACGGATTACTACGTGCATAAGCATCATTGCCAGTCGCAGAAGTTATCGATGTTCTTGTGGGTAATCTTTAGGTTTGGTTATGTGAGGCATTATTGGTGTCGATTGTTGTTGGCTTTTTTGTGGGTTTTTTTCTGTTTGTTCATGGTACTGAAAGTTTTTGTTCAACTTATATTTTTTCAAAGAGGCCGAAAAAGTATTACAGACACTTCTTATCATTTGATTCTTAATTCCATGTTTAACCGGAGTAAATCGTGAAAAAACGTTGATGACGTCACGGTCACATGACAAAATTATGTCTATGCGCTGATAAACAAAACAACGTCAGCCAATAAGAAGACGGGTTACGTTCAAAATTTTCTCTCACTTTGTGTTCCGCACTAAAGAAAAAAAATTAACAAAAATACCGAAC
This sequence comes from Mytilus edulis, assembly GCA_019925275.1. Classification (NCBI taxonomy): domain Eukaryota; kingdom Metazoa; phylum Mollusca; class Bivalvia; order Mytilida; family Mytilidae; genus Mytilus; species Mytilus edulis. The sequence continues at coordinate 90,279,199 of CM034350.1, forward strand.
TAAAATGCAAAATTGAAAGCTCAAACACATCAAACGAATGGAAAACCTTCGAAATAGAAGTGTTTGTTATTAATTTCACACAAAGTTTTATATATCATGCTATTAAAATCCCCGAAACCGTTTCTTTTATAAGACAAATTATTATCATTTAAATGATGAATAAACCATTTGGAACTTTAATTGGCTTAATACTTTGATGAGAGTATAACACAATTTTATCATTGTTTTAATCCATCATCTATGCATCTTATTCATGGTTATAGTAATTGTAAGTTTTTCGTAGAAATTACTATAAGACAATAATATTCAAAATCCTACATATCCTGGTATGCCTTAAATAGAACCAAAAACTCTTAAAGTCTCGAGAAATGTCTTACATCTTATAACAATAGTTATCAAAGGTACCAGGATTATAATTTAGTACGCCAGACTCGCGTTTCGTCTACATAAGCCTCATCAGTGACGCTGATATAAAAAAAAATGTATAAAGCCAAGAGCATTGAGGATCCAAAATTCCAAAAAGTTGTGCCAAATACGGCTTAGGTAATCTATGCCTGGGATAAGAAAATCCTTAGTTTTTCTCGATAAATACAAGGTTTTGTAAACAGGAAATTTATAAAAATAACCACATTATTGATTATCAATATTTACAAGGGTATCATGTGCAAAATAATCACAAATTAAACCTGTTGCAGCCAGAGGGACACATATGTCAATAAGTTTAATTGTTGTGTCCCTTTAAAATAACATACCGAAGTTCGAACCGTGTTTTATTTTTTTCAAATTGGTCCCCAATATGTTAAAAAATAATTTATTAGAACGTGCCGTCATTTATCGATTGAGGTCATTGTTGGGCGTGTGTTACCTAACCTGACATCGGACTCGGACTTCTTTTGAACTGTGTTTTACTGTGCGCTTTGCTATGTGTTTCTTTTTCTACATTGACTAGAGGTATAGAGGAGGGTTGAAATCTCACAAAACATTACACCAGCTGCATTTTTGCGCCTCTCCCAAGTCAGAAGCCTCTGGCCTTTGTTAGTTTTGTATATTCTTTTTCATTTTAGTTCATTATTTTTTTTTTTAGTTTTGTGTGACGTCCATTTTCACTGAACTAGTACATAATTCTAATTAGGGGACAGTCGAGAACCAGCTCCTTGTGCGGGATTTTCTCGCTGCATTGAAGACCCATTGGTGGTCTTCAGCTGGTATCTGCTCTTTGGTCAGGTTATTGTTTCTTTGAAGTATTCCTCATTTCAATTCTCAATTCCATATTGAATTAATTGCAGTAAAAGAGTCAAATTGATTTCTCTCTCCAAATGATTTGACCATTTTTATACTTTTCTCTCGCAAATACGTGCAAATTTCCATTACATTTTATGATAAAATGTAAAATATGTTGTTTCTGTGTATTTTCTCGTTTTCTTAAGCAGTGATATCCATCAAACACTGCTGTTGCTAACATATCTATCTTCCTGTAGTAGCGAGCAAATATTAGCCCTTGCATGTGCATTTTTACTTTCTTTTTCTTGTTTAACTCATTGGTCATCCTGTTGGCATCTGCAATGTTTTGTTTTTTTCAATGTGCGTTTCGATTTAATAACAAATCTGTGAAGGGTGTTATGCGTTCCAAAATTAACAAGAACACATTATCTGTACCAATCAGGTAATCTAGATCGTACGCTGTGCGTTCTTGTATGTTTGTATGTGTATTTTGTTCAGAGGAAACAGTCTTTGTATTTGATGTGTTCCTTTCTACTGTTCAGTACTTTGTACATGTTACCCGTTATAAGTATTTCTTATATAACAATAAAGATGCCTATATAAATAAAGATAAGTGTGTATCGATATCATCTAAAGACTGGGATACACAAATTCAAATTCAAATTCAAATATATTTTATTGCTAATCAAAGCGCCCACAAGGAGCAGAACAATCAACATTAATTACACATGATTCTCTGTTTCTATGTATTCTAATTCGTAATAGGTAACTTGTGTTTTGCGGCATTCAAAATAAATAAATTCAACTGGAATCATCACACATCGTGTTTAATGTAAATTAATATGATAAAAGTAAAATCACAAAAATACTGAACTCCGAGGAAAATTCAAAGACATAATCAAAAGGCAAAATTAAAAGCTAAAACACATTAAACGAATGGACAACTACTGTCATATTCCTGACTTGGTACAGGCATTTTCGTATGTACTAGCAGATTTCAACGTTGACGATTAGAAGTGTAATTATGTTGTTGTAGATAATCATGGGCGTGGTTACTGCGATGTCATTAATGAAGAAGGCCAATATTTTAGAACATTTACAATAACAATGAATAAGGCAACCTAAATCATCTATTCAAATGACGAAACGCGCGTCTGGCGTATTTACTTAATTTAGTCCTGGTATCTGTGATGAGTTTATTTTCTACATTTTCCATTAAAAAATAACTTATGATGAGTTTATTTATAAGACATCCAGCAAGCAGATAGTCACAATTTATTTTTTTATAACGAATATTCTGCTTTTGCCCCAAAATGAGTTTATATAAATTGTAATATTCCAAAGCACGTATTTTGTTAGAATAGTATCGTCATTTATAAAAAAAAAAGAGAAAAGATATATCACAAAGTAATGGTGATGTCGAAAAATAAATATTATGAAGAAAGGGTATGAAAACAATTACGAAAATCCTTTAAAAAAAATCAGAAAAAATATTTGTTTAGTTTGTTTGTTAGAAAGGTTAAAACAAATATCAATTTCAAAATGAAGCCAAAATGGAGCTACCAATGTCAGAAAAGTCGTAGATCATTAGATGTAGCCATGTCGATCAACAGGAATAATAGAATATTTCATAAATCACTCACCAATGCCATGCACGATTAGTTTGTCTTCTTGGTGTAGAATAAAAAGTAAAACAAGATACCCCAGTCGACCACACATGTCTGTCTTATAAGTAAGATACATACATCAAATATGATTTTTACATGTTTAGGTCTTGCATGCAACGGTTTAATTATCATGAATTTTCAAAATATCCTTTGCGCAATCAATTTTAAGCATGACATTGATCTGTTTGCTTAATAAGAAACAATTACAAAAATAGAACATCTTAAGACTTGGTTGCAACCTTCTTATCAACATGTCTGCAAACGAAAACACATGTTTCTGACACAGACGTCTACAATCAATTGTGTCTTTCAAATATTCAATTAAATAAAATAACAATGCATTGTATACATAAACTGTTAAACTACAGGTACATTTTACTTTGTAAAACTTTTGTTCTTATCATTGATTCTTGATTATAAGAACCTCGTATGATGTGTTTATGCAACAAAACTCGTCCAGTAATTTCCAAACTTCACAAGCTGTGAAATTCTACCCTTTTAGACAACAAAAGAAGCTATGTTGGTTTTGTAAATATTGCTTTTATTATGTAATCGTTCTGTGGTAATCCATTTGACGTTGGTCCGTACTTATGCATCCCATCATTGTGTTATTATGTTTTAAGATTTATATGTTTACGTAACCTCTGGGTCCCATGGGCCGGATGTACAAATATTATCTTGACAAATATTAGTATTCGTTATTACGCTATGGTAGAGTTGTGTATTCCTGAGTTTTATTATTATGAGTGTGCTGGTTTATATGCCTTTTTGTACGTCTTTGTTGATATATTTGTTTGTATAGTGATTAAGTCACATAATGTTGACTGCTGAAACCGTACAGTTGCATAAAGTTCCATTATCTTGACAACGATGTGTGAACAAAACAAAACAAACATACATAATAGGTAAACAAATTGTCAAAAATATATTTATATTAATAAAAGCAATGGATCCCGTTATATTGTACGAAGATGAAAATATGGTTTGAATATAATTTTGGGGAAGGTTAAAGGGTTGAGATATAGCATGGGTTGGAGGGAGATAGCTCCAGCATGTTGTGATACTTTATATGCAATACATACAGAATGTTTTCAGCGCGGGAACATTCAAAATAACGACTGTTCACACATAACTTCCCATCCTAATTTATTTTGGTTGAAAGAAATCGGATACAATCATGATACTATCTTTCATAAAGCACAAAAAAATATTTTTGAATTCTATTTTTTAATTTTTGCACTTTTTGATTGAAATACGCGGTTTCAAGGTGTTTTTAACGAAAAAAAAATAAAAAAAATGGCATGAAAAAAATGTAAATAGTGTGCTAAAATGTGTATCCTGAATTCAAATGTCCTATGAGCTGAAAAATTATAACTTGTCAGTTCTGTTGTAAGCCGCGTCTTTGTTTCCCGATTTTTATAAGTAATTAATACAGCGTTCATTTGAAATAGTCAAAAATTATGAAAACCTCTTGTTGAATTCAATGTTTATATGTTTAAATAACTCTTACTTTAAGAGTAAAAATATATCGGTCGAACAACAATTGATGATTATTACAGTAAAACTTATGTAGTGTTGCTTTAAGTGTTGCTTCTTCAAAACTTTGATAGGGTATTTTTTATACATGTACGTTTGCAAAATTTGTGACCTTCTAATAGGATTATTAGGAAAAGTTGAGATTGATTTTGGGGGTTATGGTCCCAACTGTTTATGAATTAGGGCCCAGTTTCCAGACGCCATCACGAGTATATTCAAACAGGTACTTTTTCAAGGAAAATCCCGCTCATCATGTATTTTCTACTTCAATAAATTTACAAATCGATGACACGGTAATAGTAAACCAACCTAAAATCTTTGAATATGCATAATATAAGATATTCCCGTGCTTGCATTTCCTATCATGATTTTCTTGACAGAGGGTTGCTGCTCACAAAGAAGCTATTAAACCAAGAGTTCCAAATGGTGAAGTTGAAATCATCCCTTCGTAAATTTTACGGACGCCATCACGAGTTGATTGACCTTTATGGAATAACCGTATCACAAATGAAATCGGATATGTTCCTTACGTCGTAACTACAATCCCCTTCCCTTTCCTGAATGTGACCTACCGAATTAGACTATTTACCGGATTTGTTATCACATAAGCAACACGACGGGTGCCGCATGTGGAGCAGGATCTGCTTACCCTTCCGGAGCACCTGAGATCACCCCTAGTTTTTGGTGGGGTTCGTGTTGTTTATTCTTTAGTTTTCTATGTTGTGTCATGTGTACTATTGTTTTTCTGTTTGTCTTTTTCATTTTTAGCCATGGCGTTGTCAGTTTGCTTTAGATTTATGAGTTTGACTGTCCCTTTGGTATCTTTCGTCCCTCTTTTACTTCTGTCATGTTGTTGCTTATACAGTTTGTTTTATTTTGGTCATTGCAAATTAGTCTTCTTTTCTAATGCGTTTTGGCCAATAAAAGCGGATCTATATTATACAAATGTAAAGCAACTGCTGTTCCTGGGCGACACAGTTTCAAAGAATATTCAAACAGGTACTTTTTCAAGGAAAATCCCTCTCATCATGTATTTTCTACTTCAATAAATTTACAAATCGATGACACGGTAATAGTAAACCAACCTTAAATCTTTGAATATGCATAATATAAATGATCGTCTATTATAAATATAATTACCTAGATGTGTCGCATAGCATCACGACATTCATACGATGACTATAAGATCAAAATTCTAGATTTTTTTGCAACCATTTTTCTTTTTCTTAAAAGGATCGGGCCACAACCCTTAATAAACAATCCGAAACTTCCTTTTGACGTATGAAACATTTTGATACAGTTTCACAGAGATTCTCAAACTTTTACAAAAGTTATTGTCCTGAAACAAGACAAAGGCTTGTTGTTGGCCACTTATACCTAAACATTTCACACAATATCAAGCAAAACCTGTGAAATAATTTCATTAAGTTTCATAAACTTGTACTCAAGTCAATGTCTGGAAACCAAATGTCATCGGAAGACGACAACGACTTCGCAATCCTTTTAGAAGGTCGCAAATTTTGCAGACGTACATGTATAAAAAATACCCTATCAAAGTTTTGAAGAAGCATCACTTAAAGCAACACTACATAAGTTTTACTGTAATAATCATTAATTGTTCGACCGATACGATTTGTGTCTTGTCTGTGAAGCAGCTCACATGCAAAAGCTTCTTTACCTTCGACCTTTAAATACAATAATCGTCATCTGATATGTATGTAATTTTACTAATTGTTTCCTGTTACCGATCGTAACATATTGACTTAACGTGAATGCATAGGAGTAGAGGCTTTACGCACCTGGTCTCACTTCTTTTGGAGTTCATGCTACTCCCTCTGGTTTTTATACGACCGCAAAAACTAAAAGGAATTTGGTCATATATTGGTATCACGTTGTCTTCGTCGTCGTCGTCAGCGTCGTCCGAAGACAGATGGGTTCCAGATAATAATTTTAGTATATGTAAACAGAAATCAATAAAATTTTTACACAAGGTTTATCACCACTATAGAAAAGTTGAGATTGATTTTTGGGGTTATGGTCCCAACTGTTTATGAATTAGGGCCCAGTTTCCAGACAATATCTTGATTGTAAGTACATGGATCTTTCTAAAATTGTACCACAAGGTTCCATATTACAAAGGGAAGGCTGTGATTGAGTTTTGAGGTAATTGCTCTTATGGTTCAGGAATTAGGGGACAAAAAAGGGCAAAACACTAACAATGTTTCTAGTTTCCAGACAATAACTTGTGTTTAAGTGTATGGATCACTTTAAAATTGTGGGATTGAATTTTTGGGGTAATTGCCACAAGCGCTCAGGAATTAGGGAACAAAAAGGGGCCAAAAAACAACAATTTTTCTAGTTTCCAGATAATTACTGGGGGTCAAGTGTATGGATCTCTCTGAAATTTTACAGCAAGGTACCATACCACAAACGGAAAGCTGGAATTGATGTGAGTTTGGGTCAGTTTGGGTATTTTTTCCTTATTTTATTTTGTCTTAAAATTTTCCATTTTCCCATTGATTTATAGTTTTTTTTTGTATATCATAGGAAAAAATACTGATATGGCTAGAGATACACACCAAATATGATGAGTAAATTGTTATATAAATATTGCGCAATAGCAGGAAATCTTTAATTGCATTGTATTGCACTATAGCACAGTATTGCGCATAAGCAAAAAATCATCAAATCAATTGCACAGTATTGCTTAATTGTACGAAATCTTCAATTGCACACTATTGTGCAATGGCACAAATTGCACCAAAGCAAGACATCTTATATTGCACAGTATAGTGCAATAGCAAGAAATCTTTTAAAGAAAATAAATAGAAAATTTCAACCCATTTCAAATTTTTTAAATCTTTCACCACATTCATTTTGTGTCAGAAAAAAGTAAAATCACAAAAATACTGAACTTAGAGGAAAATCAATTCGAAAAGTCTATAATCACATGGCAAAATCAAATAACAAAACTTATCAAAAACGAATGGACAAGAACTGTCATATTCCTGACTTGGTACAGGCATTTACAAATGTAGAAAATGGTTGATTAAACCTGGTTCTATAGCGCTAACCCTCTCACTTTAATGACAGTCTCATCAATTTCCGATATATTTACATTGATGCGTTAGATAAACAGACACAATATGGGTACATCAGTCATCATCGTATAACAATTTTAAAAGGAACAATTTAACAGAACTCAAAAACATCTACTACCTACGAACACATTCATTGATTTGAGTGTCTGACGTCAGAATTTTTTTTTATACGTCACATAAATGTGTCGTTCAATGTGCATACAAACAATTTTAAAATTTACATAGGAATGTTAGCATACAGGATTAAAAATCAACAGTATGTAAGAATAAATTTCAGAAATGGACCGAGATTTAAACTAGTCCAAAAGTTATATATAGAATTTATAAGAATCCATAAATTGTTAATTCCACTACGCGATTGAATGATTTTGACGTGTGTGGTTCAACGTATATTGTAATTCATAATAGAAATATATCATAATGACATATAATAGAACAATATCATACTGACGGGATTTTTTAAAGTAGAGTCACGTTATAAGAACAAAAGAAATACAAAAAGTCGCATATACAAAACCAACCACCAAAAATGAAAGCCAATACAAACACATTGACGAGATGTATAAGTACCGAGCCACGTGAAACGGATATCACATAAAACCATTCAACAGTAAAATTAATATTAATAATATAACAAAGACAAATGAAAGAACTATAAAACACGTTGTTAAGATGATAAACAACATCAGTACGCAGAATCTATACATCAAGACCATCGTGTATAATTTGAGAAGTTAATACGGAATATTTATCAACAAGGTCTTGGTACCTTCCGATGAACTTTTTTAGAAAAAGGACGAGACGTTCTTTGACATACACCTGATTCATCAACTTTCTACTCAGACACTGGTGACGTTTTACAAAGTCTGAGTAGGAGCTGCAAGCTCTTGAATATCGAATAAGTTGGGAAATATATATCCCATATGCAGGTGAAGTTGGTATATTGCTACTAAGGTGGGTGAAATTATAATTTCCAAATTAAAATCGTCTCGTTTGTCATAGATTCTGGTACTGAGATGACTGTGTAAGTCAAATTCGAGATATAAGTCTAAAAATGAGGCGGAGGTAGCCGTGTCTGTTGTTTCTTTAATCTCTAGTTCTGGGGGATATATTAATGGAACCCAATCAAATCAGAAAAGTTCGGATTGTTTATGGAAAGCACATCATTAATAAAAGTGAAATTAAATAATCTAGCTCCTTGGTCTTCTTGTTTTTTGACAAGTGTCTGGAGGAACTCCGATTCATATGAAATTAAGAAGAGGTCGGTAAGGAGAGGCGCACAGTTCGTTCCCATAGGAATGCCGACAATTTGTTTAAAAAATCTACCTCCAAATTCAACAAATATGTTGTCGATAAGAAACTCCAGCATACTGATCACTTGTTCTTCTGTGTAGCATGTTTTACCCTTTTGTTTTTCACTATTAATAAAATATAAATGTATAGCGTATGCTATCATTTTTATGTTGAAAGGCATTGTAGATTATTTCTTTCATGCGATTTTTCAATTTCAAATGGGGAATGGTGGTATGCAGGGTTCAAAAATCAAAAGTTTTGATAGAACTAATTTCAGAAAAAGACCGAGATTTAGAATTATCTAGAAGTTCTTTATAGTTTTTAAGAATCCACATATGGTTAATACCACTACGCGAGTAAACAGTTTCACAGTATTTCTGAAGACCCTCTTTTACTGCGGACAGAATTTTAGTCAATCTAATGGACAATTCTTTAGTGGAACATGAAGATGAGCCAGCAATGTACCGTTGTTTTTAAGGAATTTTATGAAGCTTAGGTATCCAATACAAACAATGTAAGTCCTCTGATTTGGTGTTTGATGTAATGTTCATTGAAGCCACGAAGGACTTATGATTTGCTAAAATCTCATCCTTGTCAAATGATATAGATCTTTGTATGTGGGATTACCTGAGTGCTCATTTATTCCTAATTCTTTTACAAGACATTCGTAGTAATACGATTTACATACAAAGACAATATTATTTGAAGCTTTGTCCGCAGGAACAAAAACATACTTATCATTAAGAGAGGATTGACATTTCACGGCCTCTTTGTCTCTGAAAACTGACTTTGGTTGATCATTCATACAGTTTTTCAACTAATGAATGCGACGTTTTATCAGGGACCTGATAGTCTGGGGGGGGGGGGGGGGGGGGGGGGGCAGGAGGATTTGTTTTTGATCGGTTATTTATTTTTGTAAACTAAGAGGACAGACTATTCATTTTCTGCACTATTGAAGCAAGATTTTTCATTTTCATTTTAAAGCAAGGGACTGATTATTCATTTTCACAACCATATTTTTGATATTCGAAAACATACAGTTTTTTAAATGATTTGTTTATTATAAATAATACATATAGTATAGTCAAGTCATTATGTAACATTTATTTAGATTAACCATCCCCTCTGCAGAAATGAATCTTTTAAATTCCCAACTGCATATACATGTATTTCATACATACATAGTATTGAAGTTTAGTTATAAGTAGGAACTTTTAAATGTATTGGCAAACATACTACGCCGAGCGGATCGAGGCAAAAATTTTTTTGAAGGGTTTTGGAGCCACTGAAGGCCCAAGAAGCTATAGAACAAATGATGCAAAATCATGCTTTCTGGGTGTTCCGAAGACCCTTTCATAATCTGAAAATGAAGTTTTGTTTTTATAATTTTTTGACAATATTTTGGTCTCAAAGCAAAATGTATAAATTCAGTGCAAGACTGAAGTTTCTAGGGACAACATCAAAAGATCAATGTGCATGATAAAGCAAAAATGGAATTCACATAGTTAGGCCTGTTGCTGCTGTTTTTTTCTTTTTAAACTCATGATCAAGTTCATAACAAAATTACTAGATTACAAAAGGAATGCAACACTAACAGAATACAGAAGGGCAATCAATGAACAAAAGACAAATAAATAAGAAACATTGATCCCGAAAAATCAGGGCTATAAGTCTGAGGGAAAACAGAACTTTCTTCTTGCAAGGCTGTGAACACAATTTGATATAGAGACAAGCGTTTGGTTTTGAAATTTCCTACATGTAGTTACGGCCCTGTTAAAATAAAGGTGAGGTAAGGTTTCCTGAGACAATATACCTCAAGTTAAATGAAACCAATTTTCAGACATTTCAAGTATATTTAAATAATATTTATACTTTTGTTAATAAAAAATTTGGGAAGTGTTTCCGATTTTTTTGGGGAAAAAAGATGAATTTATGAAGAATCTGGTGCCATTTCATACTTTCGATTAGACCTGCTGAGTTATTTATATTCTATACATTGCAAGTCAGGTAATTTATTTTCACTACCACAGAACAAACCATTTATTTTTGTGATTATCAAGGCTGAGTTATCTATTTTCAAAATCCTCCTGCCCCCCCCCCCCCCCCCCCCCAAGAATATCAAACGAACTCGCACGAACGCCAAATTTAGTTAGAGGGGCGATATTCCGATGCGTTGTTTTAATTCTTGGTCACTCATGTTTAGAAAGAAAGGAGGAAATCCAAACAATTACCGACCAATCAGAAACGTTTTTGCAAATTTGACCTTAAGACGTCAAAGAATTTCCCATAATGCAATTATTGCATATAAATGTAAATACACTTATGTGCAGCAAAGGTGACTTTATGGTACAATGAAAGACTAAATTTTAATTGTATTCAGTCTTGTGTTATCATGTTTTAGAAATTTGTAGAAAATAGTAACGGATGGTACATATGTGATTATCTAACTTGAAACTCATTGGAATTTTGCAATTGATAAGGGGGCGCTACTTCAAGCACATGTTTTAATATCCAGCCTCTTTTACAAATAGCTGCAAAAGAACACACAAGTTTTGTGACATTCAATTTTCATAAAATATTTAATTTCAGATTTAAGAAAGATGGATACAACCGAGAAAATACAAGTGTCAGAAATGGGGCATACAAGAATATGTATTTCGAAAAAGAACAATAAATAAATAAAACAAGTTGCTTTCTTTAAAAAAAGAAATGCAATCGTAAACCCAAATGTTTGTTTGGCATTATATATTAGATAAATGTTTAATAAAGATGTATTGTTTTATATTACTTTTGTTGTATAAGAATTAGGAAAAGACATTGATTGTTTACAAGTTTAATGTAAAACCGGCGTCACACATCAGCTCTGACGTACGCTGGCCGTGGTAAAAAATCATGCACGTTACTAATACGTTAGAACTTTTGGATGCATTCAACCTGTCAATCATATCTGTATCGTGTGCACAACGAGCTTAAAACGTTTATTGGGCGTGCGAGAGGCGTACCTCAGCGTTTATCGGGCGTTCAGGCGACGTAAAGGTTATCAGTCGTAATTAAAGCGGCACATAAAATTCGTTGTTTCATTGCTTGAAGTATTATTTCTAACAGCTGCATGGTCAAATGAATTTTTTTTCAAATATATTTTAGATTTAGATTTCAGTTTTAGTTTTTTTTTCATATTGAACATCTACTCATCAGTCACATTTATAAATGACGTAAAGGATTAAGAGGTTATGTGACCTCTTTGTTTTAATAAAAAGTAAATAATGATGCAATATTTAAACAAAGAAAATAACTTTAAATTAAAAATTTTAATGAAAATAAAAACGGAATATACTTCATAATTAACTTTAACGTTATTTTCAATAAACGATTTTTTTTTGAAAAATCCTTTATAATATTTTAAAGATTAAGTATGCACGTCCTTGTTCTATTCTAGACGTAAAATTTCAAGAAAGTGCAAAAAAGACTTCGTTTTAATTTCAGTATGATAAAAATAGCCTGCTTTGTACATCATGTACATATTCCCTAGACTCATAATTTTAAATGAAATGAAAGTAAGACTTCTTTTATAGATTTTAGTAAACAAATCTCGTTTCGAATATAAATCGTATTGCTTACATGAAATCTTATCTTATATCTTAACACAGCTGGTTTCAACGTTTGACTCTAATTAAAATAACTACGCATATATATTGAAAGTAAATATTAGCAGCTTGTTATTGCGTGCAAGGAATTATTCAAATGCTAATTAAAGTAGCTTGCGTCATAATTAATTATGTATCCTATGTAACATATCTCTATAGCAATTTTAAGATGCTAATACTTATTCAACAGGTCAATTAATAAGCTATTGCGCATGTATATGCAAGGTGGCCATGAAAAGAACAGATGTATTCCGAAAAACATCCGGTATTCCGAAAGACTACCGACATCGTCCAGTATATACTGTGTAAACCCTCAGGGGTTTACGCAACGCAATGATAAAAAACGAGGTTGAAAAATCATCAAAATTTATCTTTCGGGATCATGACACGACACATAAATATTCATGCAAAGATAAATTTATTTCCGATGGAGCACATCTGAATACGAAAGGTCAATACCATTTATACAAGTCAATAAGCAAGGAGCAGTTATCATTGCCTGCAAAGAGATTAAATTAGAGAACGGAAATTTACACGTATCAGAACCGCATTCGAAAATTTTGTAATATTTTGTAAACTTCCGGTGGATAATCGCAACATAATGACAATGATGCATAATCATGGTTCAAGTGGCACTAACCATAAATTAATACAAGAAAACAACACAAAGCAGAAACTTGCATTATTGAATACAAACAAACAATTTATTTAATTATTCAAACAGGTTATACAATAACCTGATAACATAAATAATCAAGCTGAAATACAAAGAAAAATAAAGAGACAAATTCAATAAAACAAAATAGTCCTATTATAATATTATTTATGATTGAAAGTGTTGCATTATGTTTACTTCTTCTTCTTCTTCTTTAAGGTCAACAAGGCTTCAATACTGAAGAATACATGTTGTTGCGCATGCGTGATTGACAAACATTTATACAAAATTTATAAAAATATTTTATAACAATTGGAGTGTTTGTATTTACAGATTGTGATTAAAAATATACGTACATGTTTTGTTTGAATTTGTTTATTTGAAGCTAGAGAGAACAGCTGGTGTTAGCTGATCTCTAAAGCTGTCAATAGTGGTGGTTTCAATTACAGTTTGTGGTAGTTAAT